>JAJIYU010007502.1:0-19113 GCA_030144865.1 Tinospora cordifolia | reverse complement strand
CCAATTGTAGACCTGCTCATCCTTGAACAAGTTGCTGAAATATTGTATGATGATATCTTCAATTCCTTCTTCATCTTCCACTACTCTTCCTCTTTTATCTTCCAATTTTGACATAATTTTTCTAGATTTTCTGAGGGATAAAATCCGGTGGAAAAATCTGGAATTCACATCTCCTTCTTTTGCCCATTTTAACTTGGCTCTCTGTCTAAGCCTCCTTTGAACTCTATAGTCAAGAAGCTGGATCTCCTCCATTACCTTCTTTCTTTCCTTTAGAAGCTCTGCAATGTCTTCCTCCTCCTCCTCGCCTTCCATTTTGCTATCAATGCCGCTCAGAACCTTGTTCAGTTCCATTAATTTTGCCTCTTCTGTTTCCATTCTTCCTTTACTCCATTCCTTAATTTTTTGTTTGAGGTTTTGGAGTTTTGTCATGAACTTATATCCTTTCCATCCTCTACTCAGGTCTGCTTCCCATTCAGTTTTAACCATTCCCAGGAAGTCTTTGTGGTTTAGCCATTCATTATCAAAGTCTGAAAGGCGTTGGACCCCACTTAATCTTCTCTGTTTCCAACATAATTGGCCAATGATCTGAAGTTATTCTTTGAAGACCCCACACCTTTTGATGTTCAAATTTACTTCCCCATGCATTGTTATGGAGGAATCTATCCAATTTGGACATCGCTGGCTTTTCTCTTCCATTGCTCCATGTGAATCTCAAATTCACCAACTTAGTCTCTTGCAACTTCGTGTCGTTTATCCAGTCTTCGAACATCAGCATAGTGGTAGAAATTTTGCTACTGTGTTTCTTTTCTTCCATACTGTGAACCATGTTAAAATCTCCACCTATACACCAGGCTTCCGAAATATAACTGGATAAGGCTGCTAATTCTGTTAAGCAGTCAATCCTACCCTCCTTATCACATAGCCCATACACATTGATGAACCACTAGGCTCCACCTCCATCTTCTACAATTTTGATTGAGATAGAATGCATTCCTTCCCATGTTTCAACCACTGAAACTCTTTTGACGTCCCATAGGATAGCTAGCCCTCCTGCTGAATTGTTCGCATCTAATGTTACCCAGTCAACAAACCTTCTCCTCCATAACTCCATGCTCAGAGATTGATCAAACTTCTTCCTTTTTGTTTCCTGAAAGGCAATGATGTCAGCCTTTGCCGCTGTCACTGTCTTCCTTATGAGCCTCCTCTTAACCGAGGAGCCGCATCCTCTTATGTTCCAACTAAGGATCCTCATCAGTTCCAACAGCTATCCCAAAGTAGCAGACACTCTAGGAGGTTAATTTACCTCAACTAATTGCGCCTCGAGGGATAACAGGAAATCCCTCGCTCTATTAAGTTTTGTTTCCTGGATGTTCTGATCCCCTTCATTGTCTTGACTCTGCATCATCATCTGTTCTTCACCTTCCGAAATACCAGCTGATTGATTTCTGGTATGTGCTTCCTTGTGCTTCCCCTTATCTCTCCCATTTTGTCGGTTTGTTCCGAGAGAAGAGGAGAAGAAGAAAGAGGAAGTATAAGGATTGTCGCATACTTGTTGCTGGCTGTCATCCAAGACTTCCTTCTGGTTGCTGGTGTCTGAGATGCTTGACCCTTCTGTTTCTTCAAACTGATGAGTATCTTGGACTCGTTCTGAGTCCGTCAGTTCTGTGTACAGTCCTGGATCCGTCTCCATGTCAGAGTCCGAGTCACTTTCCTTTATTCGTTCCTCCCATTTTGAGAGCAGCCCGTCCTTATTGTTTTCTTGATTCTTCCCTCTTCTCCTGTAGACTATAAAATAGTATCGGTCCCCCTTTTCTGATTCACCTTCCGTCTCGCTGATGGGTTTGGCCCATTCTTGAGTGATCTCCTTCATCCTTTCCCCTCGGGCTTGGGTTTTTAGGCTGTTTTTATCGTGGCTGCTTGGGCCTCCTCTTGAGTGTCGTTGGGCTTGGGACTGTATCCCTGGGCCCAATTCGACAGTCTTAGTTTTCTTGCCCGCCCGGTCCGCTTCTTCTTGCTTATCTTGCTCCCCTCCTTCAGACTCCGTAGCTCTGCTAGGGACAAATGTCTTATTTTGCTTCATGTTGTCGTTTTTCATTTCTGCTCCGCCGCCTGACCATCCACCTGCTCTGCCGCCTGACCATCTGTCTGCCCTGACACCTGAACTTCTTCTTGCTTCGCCGCCTGCCTCACTCTTACATGTTATCTTTCTGGCATCGTCCTTCTCGGGATCCGTGTCGTCGTTGCCACTGCTGCCAATCTCGATCTCCACCCTTTTCCGGTCACCGTCTTTCCAATCTCTGATCATCCAGCTTTTATATCTGTGTTTTCCGGTGAATGATTCCAAGATGTCTTGTCTTATCTCCTTCACCTCCATTCCCCAGTTCCTTTCCAGTTCAATTAATCTAAGCTCCTGGATCCCCCGATCATTGTATATCTCAAATTCTCTTGGCAAAAAACCTGATTCATGTCCACGCATCTTCAAGAACGCCATTTCCATTGATGAGTTGGACAGGATTATCTCAGCAACATCCAACAATCCGCCGCATGCTTCTCCTATCTTGGCGAAGGTTCTAGTGTTCCAGTCCTTGATACTAATACCCTCAACTCCCATCCATTTGTTGCGACATGCAACTTGATGCCTAGTAAGAACCAAGTCTTCCTTCCACTCTTCTATGTAGAAACCACCCAGTGTGGTTTGATATTTCTCCATCTGCAGAAACATGGCTTCTCTTACGTCCTGGCACCACATCATGCTTCTGGCCACATCCAGACGTCGAAAATGGATTTCACGCTTGAGGATTTGTTGTACCGATCGCTCCACTACTCTCCACGGTGTCTCATCCGATGTCCGGATTATGAGGAACTTCCGCCCTTGCATGTTTCCTTCTTCCTTCTTCCTTTTCTCTTTCCTTTCATAATCATCCCGTTTTCGTTGCAACCTGCTGTTTCCTTCCTTTTCCCTTATCCATGGACCCCTATTTCGGCTTTCTTCATCTTCCCTGACTTCCTCTTCTTCTTCCTTCCTCATCCGTTCCTTTTCCCGAGCCTTTTCCTTTTGTCTTCGTCTCGCCTCTTCTTCAACTACCATGTTCACTGCTTTCCACAAATTCTTCCAAGCCTCCGTGGATTTTTCCTCTGGGATGACTATGTTTTCTTGTTGGCCATTCACCATCTTCATAAGCTTTATGTATCTTTCGTTGTCATTGACGAAAACCTCCATTATTACTGTATATCCTTTCACTCTGAACACTTTGGTTGTTTGCTTCTGTTCGTGTTCCTTCAGGATACTCTCCAGCTTCTTCTCCAGCCAGGAGAGAGTCTCTCGATTCACGGTAATTTGGTAGTTTCTCGATTTATTAACTTCCTGCAGGACTACTTCGTTGCTGTCATTAGTATAATATATTGAGAAGTATTTATACTTCGTTGGAAACGACACATACTTCCATTCCCCGTTCGTTGATCTTTTCACCTGGCATTTACTGTTTTGCTTAATAGTTGTCTTATATGGCCTTCGCCCGATAAATTTTTGTCCCTTAGGTTTGTGTTCCTATTCCGTTTTGTCTTTTATGTGGCTTCGACTTCCTTTCTGTCCTTTAACTAAGGTCCACCCTTCCTCTTCGTCTTCTAGCTGTTGGTTCAGAAGAATCTTCTTCCATGTCACCTTTGTGTTGATGTGGCTTTCTCCTGCATAGTTGTCCCCTTGGTTATAGCTTCTGTTTCCATATACTCCTTCATTAGGTACCTGTCTTTTGTTGCGTCTTTCTTCATGCCAGGTGTCAAGGAATCGATCTTCGTTACTGTACCAATGGTTTGGACGTGTCTTTCTTGCCTTTGTTTGCGCTTCTACCTTTCTTTGGTTCTCGTTCTTTGTGAGTCGTCGGTGATTCCTTATTTGCTCCTCGAATCTTTTTCCTTCTTGCTCCCGTCCATATTGTCGTTGTCGTTGCCGTTCCCATTCCCATTCCCGTTCACGTTCTCGTTGCCGTTGCCGTTGCCGGTCCCGTTCCCGTTCCCGTTCCATTTTTAGTGACTAAAGCAGTTCTAGCTGCTTTGTTCTTTAGCAGCAGCTGTACAGCAAGGAATGGCGATCCTCATCTCGTCCAAAGCAGGATTTAGGTAACATTTAGGAAAATGCTTTTGGATATTCTCCCCATACCATGTTAAGAATTTATATTATTTACTTATGAATTCTACGAATTTTACCAAAATTTTTCCAAATCTTCGAAGTTTTCATAAATTTCGCCGAATTCTTCGAAGTTTTCTCGAATTTCGTTGAAATATTCAAAGTTTTGTCAAATTTCTGTAAATTTTCTATTACAATTAGACTCTGGCTCAATAGCCAAAACATCCAAAATAATTCACCAATTTTGGCAAATTTTCATATTTTCATTCCTCGATATGCATACCGCATCTTTTTTCTTAGAAATATATATATATATATATGAATGGATCCCGCAAATTAGCCAATGTATAGAAAAAAAAACCATGAATCATAAGAAAGATGGAAAGTTTGTATCAGAAACAAACATTATAAGAATTAATTAGCCATTTTATTATCATTCGGCTTTCCCCTCTTGATAGCAAAGAATTTTCCTGATACTAAAAAGAAAGACAGGAAAAGGGAAAAATTCACAAAGAAAGTGACTAAAAATAAGCAAACATTTACCAAGACCCATACAGATGAAGTTCTTAATTTCTGTTTAAATGTAGAAGGTAACAGACACATATCTTCACTATGGCAAAAATTCAAGTAATTAGACATGATAGCCAAAGTAGGCATAAATATTCTCTGCTACATTAAACTGAACTTCCATTTCCAAGTCTGATTATCAATAAGTATCGTTTCTCACAAGCAGATATGCCATGTTTGGCATAGAATTGATTAAGAACGCCCTCCATCATTACTCATTATAGCCAAGATAAATTTAAAAAGAAACACAATGAACTTATTGTAGTGTTGTTTGTAAATTTTGAAAAGATCTAAAGCTCATGAGGGCCATAGAATTTGCCTACCTTTAGTTTATTCAAAATGTTGTTCCAATACAGTTGTCGCCCTTCATATGTGATTGGAAAGAAAGTGTAGAAAATTAGTATCAGAAGAGTTATTCCCTGGATAGAAGTTGCATTAGTCACAACAAAATTACTAGAAAAATGCAGTTTGATATGATAATACATAACCAAAACATCATAATAATAAAAAAGGCAAGAATATTGTCGCAGCTAGGCTAAGCATGGTTCAGTTCAAAGACAAAAGATACCAAAAAAAACTACAGGAAGTGGCAAAACCTCCCAACTAGATGCAGACAATACTAGATATAAGCAATCAAAGACAAGATGGACAATAAATAGAAGAGCTAGATCTATCATATTCTTGGGAATTGAAGTGTTAAAACCTACCTCACACTTAAGCAATAAACGTAACATGGTACTATTTTTCTGAATGAAGGGTAGCATATGGCCCTCATAAATGGCCTTAACTATCAAGAAGATACTGATTCATACTTCTAGATAAAACTGGTACTATGAGCAATATGGAATTGCCAAACCCTAATGTCATGATTCAAACTAATTGTTGTTAATTCATTATCCACTGCCGCTGTA
Source organism: Tinospora cordifolia (assembly GCA_030144865.1). Classification (NCBI taxonomy): domain Eukaryota; kingdom Viridiplantae; phylum Streptophyta; class Magnoliopsida; order Ranunculales; family Menispermaceae; genus Tinospora; species Tinospora cordifolia. The sequence continues at coordinate 13,512 of JAJIYU010007502.1, read as the reverse complement.
ATGATTCGACATAAACGCATCGATCACTGATTTAATCATTTAAGAACTAATCACAGCAGAAGGCATTCCTATGGTTGCAATTGATATTATTTATAATTTGGAACTGTTCTAACCTCATAGACAAGTGATTCAGTACGGGTCAAGTACGGCAACTGCCCAAGGAAAAAATACTCCCTGTCACTGCAAGAGTGTGTTTTGTACTTGGCACACCATAAAGGCTTCTGTCAAATTTCAGGATAAAAAAGAAAAAAATGGATTAGACATCTTGATGTATAATTGTTGATCACTCAATCTGCGCAAAAAATGTGAAAGGGGCTTTGCAAATGCAAATGCATGTGATAAAATACAGACAAACAGACAGAATAATAACCATGAAGAAGATTGTATTATTTGAAAAGAATCATATTAAAAAAAAAATTAGCGTTCAACTAACCTCGAAGAAGCTCAGAGCTATCAAAGCAAAAAGATTAAGGGACCATAGAAAATCAAATCGAATAAAGATGAAGTAAAACTTTGCCGAGCTTCCAAATCTTGATTCATCCAGTACTTGTTCGGGTATACCAATGCCATCTTCAGCCTGATGCACTTCCAGCAAGAATTGTCAGCAATAGTATAGCTAATCTAAAAGAAAATAATTACGAAATATAATGGAGGCCACTTTCAGAAATTTCTGCTTTAAGAACTAATGCTTACAATGTTATCAATTCCATCTAAAGCAACAAATGTGCCCCAACCACAAAGTAAATGCACTATACATACATTTTGAATCCAATCATCTTTATAAAAGCTCGCAATTCATGAAAGAAGAATTAGATGTTGAAAAATCATTCTCATTTTCAAAGATGACACTTCTTAACTTGCATAAACCAAGCTTGATAATATTCTCTCTCTCTCTCTCTCTCTCTCTCTCTCTCTCTCTCTCTCTCTCTCTCTCTCTGGAAAAGAAACTAGAAATATATCAATATAATGTAAAAGAGAGGCACATGCTATATAAGATATCTAAGCAAGCGCCATTACAAAATCTTCACAATGTTGTTCCAATTATACAATCAGTCCCCAAAGCTGTACCCCTTGGACAATTTACTACTAGACACCCAACTTGCAAACAAAACTTGGGATCTCTCTCATATAAGCTCTACCAAATGATGTTTGTCCTTAAACAGCCTTGCATTTCTTTCTTCCCATATATTGTATCAAATAGCAAACAAACTTATCATCCAGTACTTGTGAAGAGAGATTGAAAGAATCCTATTTAGCATAGCAAAAAGATCCTCCATAGATGGTGGGGTTAAGTTGTCCAGCTCAGTTTGCCACTTCTGCCACACAGCCATCGTGGTCCTATACCAACCAAAAAGACGATTCACCTCCTCAGCAACAGCCCTACACATGTAGCAATAAGAGGGATAGAGATTGTGTTTAGGAATTTCTTTTGTATTATATCTGCACATTGTAATGCAAATCAACCATGCCATAATCTTGACTTTTGTGGGAACTCTAGTTTCCCATATGAAGGCAACCTTGGTGAGACGGTGTTATAGAGTTTTTGAAGCAAATTAAGCATGAAGAATTTAGTAGAGAAGGTGTTATAAGGGTGCCCAGTCCATATAGGCCTATCATCCTCTTCCGAAATAGTAAACTTCACATTTCTATCACCTCTCCCAATCTATTTTCATTTAAATTCCTGTTAAGATGAAAGTTCCAAGCCCATGTATTGCTACCTTCTTTACTGTTGAAAATCAAGAACTCTGATATATGCCTATTATGTTTCACTGACAACCTGTACAGATTTGGGAAGCTCTCCATAAAGTTTAATGTTCCACACCATATGTGTTCCCAATAATTCACCTTATTTCCATTCCCCACTTTCTATCATAAGTGTGGCTTGAAATTGTGGTAGATTTTATGGATTGCTCTCCAGGGAGATCTTAGTCTGACCTTGCTGCTGACAATGGCAATTTTTGCATTGTCTTGAACTCCATGCATGCTCCATTCTACCTTTGCCTATAAAGCATCAGGATTCATTTTCATCCTCCAAAGCCATTTTCCCCTTAAGACTATATTCCTCATGAAAACATTTCTTATCCACCTAACCAAGTGGGATCCATGATCATTGTCTTCATTCTTCCATAGAAATCTCCTCATGATCTTTTCTATCTTTGAGGCAACCCTACTTTGTATCTGAAATATAGAAAGATATATGTGGGAATACGGTCCAAGACAATTTTAAGGAAAAGTAACCAACCTCCCCTCAAGAGATAACTCATTTTCCAACCTTCAACCCTTTTCTTCACTACCATTATAGCTGGAAACCCCAAGGGATAGACTCGGATAACTCATTGCCCAATTTCTCATGGACATCTTTGTTTTGGCTACCAAACTGTTGACCGGCTCTATGGAGACATTGATTCCCAGCAACTGGCTTTTTCTTCTGTTATCTTCAGTCTTGTCAAAAACCAAAAGCTGTCTAGAACATTTATAGCAGTCTACACACTATCTGAGTTGTTCTTAATAAACATAGGACAATCATCTGCGTAAAGGATGTCTAAGATGTGTATTTTGTCTTTGACTGTGTCTGTGTGAAATCCTTCCATTTTCGAAGCTGCTACAACTCTCTCCATGATTCTTATAAATGTATCTACCACAAAAGTATAGAAGAAAGGGACAGAGGATCCCTATCTTAAGCCCCTATATCATTTGATTTTTTCCCCCTAGGCACCCCGTTTATGAAGATTGGGTAATGGATCAAAGTCATACAAGCTTTGATTCATTTCCTCCATTTTTCACCAAAACCCTTTTTTTGAAGTACAAATTTAAAAAATCCCTACTTCACTGAATCATAGGCTTTAGCAAAATCCATCTTAAGGAGGAGATCCTCTTTTTTATTCATCCTATATTTTTCCACAGGTTCATTCACAATCATACGTACATCCATGATCTGTTTGTCCCTTATGAGTGTCATTTTTGTCTCCCACAACGTCCACTGAATCACTTTCCTCGCTCTATTTGCCAATGTTTTGCCTATGATCTCATAGAGGCTTGTAGTTAGGCTAATTGGCCTAAAATTCTCTACCCTAACTGAGTTGATTTTCTTAGGAATAATGTAAATGTCTGTCTCGTTTATCATTCTATTAACCACTATATACCAACAAAACTCATTTAGACATGCAATAATATCACCTTTAATTGCAGTTCAGTCCTTCTGTACAAAGGCCATAGTATAGTCATCAGTCTTGGAGTTTTTCCCCTTTCACAGCTAAAAATAGCTTATGTTATTTCCTCCTCCTCAAACCATCTTTCTAACCAATCTTTCTGCTCCTTCGATATTCCGTGCCAATCCAAACCTTCTACACCCCAAGCTTGATAATATTTATGTTAGTGATAGCTCGATGGACATTGTTGACTCTCCATCTATAAGCTATAGCATTTTGATCTTGAGATACTAACAAGGTCTCAATGCACCAATTTTGTGAGAAGTCTCGAGAGTTCAAGTCTCTCCTCATTAACATTTATATTTTCCTCAATCGCATGTTTGATATTTGTTTATTGCTCTATCCCCCTTTATCTCTTCAAATGCCAAGATCAGGTCATAGGTTAGAGGACTCATTGATATACATTGGTGGGTTTTCAATGGTTTCTAACAATTAGTAATATCATATGTAATTTCATCCATGCTTCGACTTAATGTGTTTTTGCCCAAACATAAAAAAATACAATTTTATCATCAAAATTCTTTTGCCATACTTTTTTGTTTTTTGTTATCATGGGTATTGGGGACCACTTCTCCCACTAATCTTATGGGGTTTGAGACAAATCCAATAGTACCAATGGCCAACGAATGTCAAGAAACAATTGACTCAAACATAAAACCTCTCCCTAAAAGTAGAATTCACATGTTTTGCACCTAATACGTTTATCAACCCTTTGTTGGTTTGCTTTGCTAAACTCTTCGCCACTATACATTTTCTCCTTACCCTATCCCATTTAGACCATACCAAGGTAGATTTTTTTTGTTTTTTTGTTTTGTTTTGTTTTGGCTTTTTTTTTTTTTTTTTTTTTTTTGATTTCTATACCATGCTAGATTTTAAGAAGGCATTAATTGTAATGGTTAAAGATGCGAAATAACCATAGCCCTCATACCCAAAAACTGAACGAAACTGCCTCTTTGCATTTTAAGCCAGTTTCTAGTGGTTTCTCCTCTTCCAGAAAAATAATAATAATAGTAATTTAAAAAAAAAGTATAAACCATGACAACTCCTCTTATCACAAGTTCCCTTGTAAACAAAAGTTGCCAAATTCACTTAATTTCCACAAATTCCAAACAGAAACGCAAATTCTCTCTCATTAAATGACGTCAGAGATCAGAGACCTTTACACCCTTCTCTCACCTAATCCATAGTAATTCAACAAAATGACCAACAAAAAAGAAAAAAAATTGGTGACCGATTCAACTGTTACATAGAGCTACAGTAAAATTCACTTCCTCGCTAGCTGGCATCTACAACACGTGCTGTTTAACAACACTACTCCATTAAAATCTCCACAAGCAAAAAAGATTAAAGTAATTAACAGCAGAAGAGAGCAAATTCCACGAAGAATTTCGTTAAGGAATGGAAGACGAGACGAGAAAGCTGACCAGATCCACGAGAGCGGCGGCTTTCTGGTAGCGGTTTCCGTAGGTGATGGCATCGGATCTTCTCTGATACGGCTTCAGGCGCTCTCTATGCTGGTTGCTGTTGCTGTTGCTGCTTTCTCCGCCGAGCAATGGCTTCTCCATCTTCTCTTCTCCTCTGTACTTTGTCGGTTCTTCTTCTTCTTCTTCACAGTTTAATTGAAACACAAATGAAATGCCGTTAACTGTAGGATGCGACGCGTCACATTCCCGCGATCCATCAACTCAACGGCCCGATGGAGATGCCAAAAAGTCAACATCAAAATAAGTCAGCTTCTGCAGGACACGTCGCTATGACCGTAATGTCCACGACTCTTCGACGCATCACTCCCACCTTCGCGTTCTCATGTCGTCTTGCAAGCCAGATCTGGCCCGCCACCCTCCTTTTTTTTATTTCTCAAATTGTTTTTCTTTAAAAAAAGAAAGAGAGAAAAGACAATTACAAATTTAAGTAAAATTATTAAAAATTAAAAAGTAAAAATATCTTAATCTATTCAATTTTTTATAAATTTATTCTAATCTTTTAAAATTAGTAAAAAAAATATAAACCTATTCTATTTTATTGTAATTGTAACATTCATCTCACAAATACACTTATTGCTTGAGGTTGTGTTAATCTCACACATTAACTGACGGATGGGATTGTATTCAAATAAAACTATTGTCAACCCTGTCCTAAAATTAAAAAAATATTATTATATTTTGACATGTCTTTGGTGGGGCATAAAACTAAAAAAAGGCCAAAACATTGTTCGATTCGTTGTTGCAAAAGCAAAGAAGAAAAGGGAAGAAAGGAGAACTCGACCAAATCATGGTTGGGTCAGGTTGAAGAAGATGATAGGAACGGGGAGGAAAAACGACCAACATTCGAAATTTTTCCGATTTGGTTATTGAATTCACTAGAGAAGAATGGAAGAAAAGGGCACAGCAATGAGCACAGAATGTTCTATAGCGAAGGCACGGTTCTAGTCCAATGAGCAATGTTCGTTCACTAAGAACTAATGCTAAGTTTCTAGATCTGGACATTGTATTAGGGTTTCAACGTAATAAAAAGAATATCATGTTGTATCTTAAATAAGGCAAAAAAAATAAAAAAAAAAAAAGAAAGAATGACCTTGATTAGAAGTCCTATAATGAGCTTTATTTTAGTTTTTTCTAGATACACCTTTTTTTTTATTAAATGTTACTTTCATCAAGAAATAACGACGCAACAAGATTCAACCTTATTAATGCTCAATTAAATTGTTAGCAATACTCAATTGATAGACATTGAACTAACAAAAACTTTCTTTAATGCAACCATAGATTCGAGATGTAAATATGACATAACATAAATGATGTCTGTCAAAATGTCCACAAATAAACGTTGTGATAAACAACCAACTAAAAAAGAAAAAGTACACATTTTGTATTTAACGATAAAAATTTTAAAAAGGGGATATTGTGGCCTTATAAAAGATTGATTTTTCATCCATATTGATTATATTCACTATTCTAAAGGTACCGTCTATTTTTTGTATTGGAACTGTTCTTAGTTACTTCCTTGCTTCCCTTATAATTGGTGTTTAAAAACATTTGTTTTATTTCAGATTAAAAAAAAAAGACATTTGTTTCAAAAAAAAAGATAAAGCATGAAAAAATTTTGTTCTAAAATTTACCCTTTATCTCTTATTAAGTCCACTACTATTACATTTTTTTTTTGTTTTCTTTTAAAAGTTGCAACTAATAACTGTAATTTTCAATCAAAGGTGGACTAGACTACTAGACTAATTTTTCTATAATCTAGTTTTGTTAGTAGTTTTCTCCATTCCTTTGTCAATAACTTAAACATCAATAATAAAATAATTAAGAAATTATTAAATAATCTTGCCAATAACTATTTCTTAGAAGTGGATGGCATATATGCGTTATAGTTTGCCGACATAAGAAATCCAACAATCAAAATCAAAATGTTGGGGCCCACAAATCACATCCATTTAAATTATTGTCTCCTATGCCCCACCGTACAAAAAAGTAGTATGCCGTTTGATTGTGATGTTGGCTGTGAGTGACTCAGAGTTTCAATATAATCAATTAAATTTTCTTCTGCGAAATTCATTTAAGAGCATATTAATATTATTTCATCTTTGAGGGGTAGTTGAATCATTAACTTGAATTTAATGTCATCAACCTGCCGACAATCAAAAGTCATGTCCATGGGCAAATATTACTCCAAGAGGCATTTTCCACCTTTTTTTTTGTTTGGTTCATAATCCGAAACATTGAGATAATCACAAAATGAAAAAGTTTAAAAACTAAGGCCTCGATTTAATTTGTGGTTCAATTTTATTTTTTTTAAATTATATATATATATATAAAACATTATAATTTAATTTAGTAAAAAAATCTTTAAAATATTTTTATTTTTATCACGAAAAAATATTTTTTTAAAAAAGATACAATAAAAAGTTTATTTTATTTTTTGTTTTCAAAATATTTTTGGATAATGAACCAAATACAATCAAATTTTTTATACTATTGATTGAAAAAATAATAATATATTTTCTTAGTAAATGATGAGACACCTTTTATTACAGGGTTAGATTGGCACAATAACCTAACAAGTTATTTTCTACCAAAAACTTGCTAAATTTTCGTCAAGTTTATCCATCTGTCAATTAATTATTAGAGTTATACTGGATTTTTGACGTGATCATTATAAAAAAATAAATTATCTAACTTAGCATTATTATACCAAAAATACCCAACTTTCTATAATAAACTTTCACGTATATAATGTTGAAGCCCCTTCCCTAGGTTGAAAGGTGGCTTGATCGGGACGATGACTTGATGACCCTACTCATCAAATCAAGTTTCCTTAATCACTGCTAAGCCTTTCTTAGCAAAAATATAGTTAAAAAAGAATAGTTTAAATATATGTCAATTGAAAACTGTATCTGAACTAAGGTTTCAAATCATCATCAAACCCAAATTTATAGTCATCACTCGAGCGGGTTAAAAGTTAGACATACCAACCACTCAATTGGGTCATGAGCTAGGCATATGTCATACCTCAAAATCTTTTGGATAATTAAAAAAATTAAATATATTAAAATAAAATAATTTGAATTAGATAAACTTTGAGGAAACCATAATAACAACAATGTAAAAGATGTATAATTCGATGTATGAAGGGGTAGGTAGTTCAAAAAAAAATTGCAAAATTTTACAAACATTAAACCCACTAGTTACTGCGGTAATGGAATCCCCTACCACGGTAGTGTGTTCTTGCTTAGAAAACCCAACGAAAACACTATGTTTTGGCTAATGTGATAATGTGATCTCACGACCGTGGTAATACCGCGAAAATGATGATGAAAAGTTTCCAAAACGACTATAGAAAGTTTTTAACACATGGAAAACTACTAAAATCGATACTTGCTAATACTTGTGCGTATGGAACAAATAAAATGGAAAGGAAAGGAGTTAGGAAATATCTCTACCAAGGAAACAATCCTAAAAACTTAATTACTTAACTCATTCTAATTGAGTTCTATATAAACTAAGCATGAGCACCTCACTCTCCTCACTCAAGTAAGTGTGAATTACTTCTCTTCTTGCTGTCATAGTCGTCTTCTTGGCACTCATTCGTTCCTAGTTAATCCACACAGCAACCATAGTAGTAGGAAGAAGGAAAACTCATAATACTACATCATAATAGCAAGGATATACTGTTGGGTTTTATTTTGGAAAAGCTGGAGGATTCAATGAATCAAAGAAAGGTATAACGACCCTATCTAAGTCTCAAATGCATGATTCATGGTCTAGAGTTTGAAGTATTAGGATACCAAGGCCACAAGAAAGGAAAGAATGAAAAAAACATACACAAAAATTCAATTTTCGTGTTGGTTACCGTGGTAGTAATCATCTTACTACGGTAATGCCATCGTGTTACTCTATTTCTACAAATTTTTCTCTAATTATCGCAACAATGTTACTATTTTTCTAAGAAAGCCTCTATTTATTGCAGTAATGCAACCCTGCATTTGTAAATCTTACTAGTTACTGCGTTAGTCTACCGTGGTAGTGAGTTTGCAGTCCTTGTTTTTTACATGTGCGTTCTGATTACTACGATAATCATTTCCTTTAAAGCAGTACACAGAACCAAGACCACATTAAGATTCATTTGAGATGATACTCTTGCACAATTGAAGGCCATATTAGATAGAACTCGTTAAAGTATGGTTTAAGAGTGTTAGAAACCCATGAATCACAAATAATAATGCATTAACTCTTAATCAAAGGTTAAAGGCTTGAAACAACACCACAAGGACAAGAAACAACTAGAGCTTATCTATATATCGAATTTAATTGGTTATCTATGAGATTTGTCACTAAAGAAATATTAATAAAGATTACAGTCGCGTACCAATGGGTGATGGGTTTCATCGTAAGTGTTCCAACCAATTGACTTGCTGGTTAGTTTAATTTTCTGATTTGGAATTGGAAAATAGGTTTGATCCCACTTCACTGATGATGGGTTTGACGTTTGGATTGACCTCTCCCTAGATTTGGAACACTGAGATGGATTTTTTTTCGGTTTTAACATCAATTGACAAACAAGTTATTGTTTGAATTACCTAATCTATGAAAGTGTTTGACATGTATATCTTATTTGGTTGAAACAAATATTTAAATATTTAGAATGATCTAGTAGCCCTTGAGCTCACCCCTTTTTCTAATATTTTAGGAAACTAAAAATCAGACGCTGCGTGGATTACTTTCAGAGTCTTCTTTTCTAGATTCATAATTTTGTTTTTAAGTCAGGCATGTTGGCTCTAGTTTACTTTATTACTTTTAAAAATGTTTCGTTGAAATAAAAGGTCCTTATATCATTACTCATTGAAGTTGATTTTTCAATTATTTTATATAAAGATTTCAAAGTGTTTTATGTGAAATCTACATCAATTAATATCACACAGAAAGTCTCATGGAGTTGGGATAGAAAAGAGAAAGTAGAAAAAGAAAAGAGATAAAGTGACATTTCCATCTTCGGGGTGGCCGTGAATGATGTTTGCATGTGGTGATAACGTGCTTACTTTTATTGTTGACTTCAGGGCATCATGATAATTTTGCCCTCTGAATCGAAAACTAGATGGTATGGGCCACATGGGGGTAGCAGGGTGTTACAACGTATTCCTCGAGTACCCTAACTCTGCACTCGGTCCTCAACTGTCGTTACTCGAGTAGGTCAGAAGCTAGGTGCACTGATCATATACCCTAACTCCACGCTCGAACCTCGATTCTAATTCCCATCACATCATGTACCTTGATCCCACGCTCGGACCTCGAGCCTATAGTCCAATTATCGATGTACATCTATATAGTCCACAATGCTTGGACCTTGAACCTACTATCGGGATCCCTTCTGAAACCTTATACGAGTAGCTCGACCAGCACAATAGTTAGACAAGTTTACTTCTCGGTCAAACTTGCTGACTAGTTTTAAGCCTTACAATCGAAACATTTGTATTCATAGTACAATAATAAAAAGTTAAGCAGAATAATGTAACAACAGTAGAAGTCTTTAACATTAATTACATTAATAGAGTCCAATTCAACTTTACATTTTTTTCAAAATTTGTATATACTAATTTAAAATACCAAAAAATACCAAAACAACAAAACAACCTTCAATGGAGTAGGTTGGAAAAGATCATGTGATCAGCACACCTTTCCTTTTATGCACACCGGACGAACCTAAAATGTTAAAAGTAGTGAGCTCGATATCCATCTAAGCCCAGTGAATAGCAAAAGATTTATTTACTTAAGTTTATCATTCTACATGCAATGTAACACGCAAAATCAAAAGCGTTCAAATAAAAATGCAACAATGAATGGTATGCACAATCATCAACATATAAAAATGTAGTTGCCTAATATGCTATGAAATATGTCATGAGGTATGTCATGCTTCTAGGGTCTAGTATCTAAACTCGGTACCCTTCTTTCACTTTAAGGATCTTTTCATCATGTTGTCATTCTAGACAGACATGGCCATTGTCCAGGCCATACTGCGATATCAATCGTCAGTCATGGCCTATTGACCAGGCTATACTATTGTATCCCAACGATCGTGGCCCACCAATAGGTAGTACAATAGCCACCCATGTACCAACATACCACTCTTATCTCAGGATTATCACAATCTAATGTCTGCACTTCGGAACCTCTCATCAATAGGTCAGGTTAACACATATGAAGATCCATTAATCAGTCCTATCTCAGAGCTATCACGAGCAAATGTCTGCACTTCAGAACCTTCATACTTAGGTCAGGTCGGCACTTCTAAAGATCCGTCAATTAGTTCTATCTCAGAACTATCATGATCCAATGTCCACACATCGAAACCTCTCATCCTGAGGCTAGGTAGGCACATCTAAAGATTCGTACACATATCACAGGACTATCACGATCTAATATTCGCACCTTGGAACCTCTCGTCTTGAGGCCAGGTCAGCATATCTGAAGATCAGTCCTATCCCAATGCAATATGCAATTCATGTCACACACAATAATGGAACAACAAGAAGTAGAATAAGAGGTTAAGCTAATAAAACAAATTACTACTCACAGACTAGATCGACTGTCGTCATTCTCCTGGTCTTCGGTCGCATCTCCCAATATCGAGCCAAATACCAAAAGCTCACATTGTTAACAAGTGTTTCGTTTTTGGTATAAACTATGTAACCTCTTCACAAATTTCTTGTAATATACATTAAATAGAAAAAAATCAAATATTTCCCATGTTTTGCATTTTTTTTCAAAGTAATTCATAATGTTATATAACATTTCCTATTATTATATCACCCTATATACATTTTTTTATTTATTAATCCTCAAATTGTATAAATGCAAATTTAATATATCAATTGACTTCCAAAAATTCTAATTATAGTGTTATTGAGTTCAGAATTTCATTTTTGACATTTTAGTACCCGTCAACTAAAATTTAAGTGTCAATATGTATACCTCTATATGTCAACTTTCACTTAGCATGAAAATTCATGAGGTCCACATTAGTACAAATTAATAAACTATATATCTGTGTTCTACTCGTTGATATGAATATAATAATTTATATATATATTGTGTAGATTTACTCCTAGTAAAAATATACCATAGTTTTAAATAACAATTGATTAACACTTTTGTTAAAAACTACAGTAGAAAAACTGTGATTCAAAACTTTTATATTAATTTTAAATTGAAAAGAGGTGAAAATAATTTACTCAAAGCGACCGATCTTTAAGAAAATGATAGTTTTTTTCCCTCTTTTCTTTCATTTTTCCTCTCTCTCTCTCTCTCTCTCTCTCTCTCTCTCTCTCTCTCTCTCTCTCTCTCTCTCTCTCTCTCTCTCTCTCTCTGCATATAGAGGATGATTGCAGTCTGCTGTTCATAAAGCAAAAAATTCATGCATATAGAGGATGATTGCAGTTTATTGAATCAAGACACAAAGATCTCCTCTCTCTCTGAATCTTGAGACATGCTCAACGTGGGTTTCCGGATCTGCAGTTTTGCTTGTTAAGTAATTCACTTAATTGGGTCTGCGTGTCTCATCCACTTGCCCATTGTTTCTTCTCTTTCCGGAACTGGGAAACTCTGTTCTTTGCTGCTGTTCTTATCAAGCATGCGCGTATCCACAATTTCTTTCTTGCTTAATTTGGAGCTGGAGTGTGAAGTACATTATTATCTCCCTGGGGTTTACTAGTGTATATGGAAGGAAAGAATGTTTGTATGTTAGCGCATTTGTATTCTTGAAGGGATAGAGGACGATGCAATAAGTTAATCATACTTTAAGAATTCACATGATGTATGTCCCAAATTACTTTTAACATCTTAAATAACATTTGTTGACTTCCACTACAAAAATCTTTTATTTTTTAATTTGTTTCAACCCCCTAATGGATAGATGGTTGGAAAGGTGACAAAACTTTATATTTTCATTACAAAATTAGTAAATGAGAGAAAGATGGATTGTTTGGTGAAAGAATTTTTGGGCCCGCCAAAAGGAATCTTTAATTCATGGTCGAAGATCAAGGCAATACTCGGTTCGAAGCGACCACCAAGCAGCTAACTATACTAGAAAGGGCAAGCAAACGGCAAGACCTTTTAGCAAGAAATTAGTTTTTCTACCACCGAAGACCTTCTTATGGTTACAAACTTATCTCTCCTTTTTGTTTCCTTTATATAGAAAACATATGTTTTTACCTATATAACCTAAGGTGTGTTTTTACGTGTTTTCAGCATACTTCAATCATTTTTTGGTTTACTATTATGTGACACTCTAATAGCATTTTCACTAGTTAATGTACTTGGACTCGATCTGAGGGCGTCCCCAGCGTTTAAACGAGCGCTGAGGACAATGAGCTTGATCGCTCATTTTAAAAATAATAATAAGAAGAAGAAACAACGTGTTGAGTACTCGATGCAGACCGAGCGCTCAACAATTTGGTGCTGAAATCAGCACCACCAAACAACCACAAAAGATGTCCTAAGTCGTCACATAAAGTAATAAGAACAATGCCAATAAATTTTATTTTTAACATTAAATGTCACAATTTGTACTTACAACTATTAGATGAACGACTGTATTTGGAAGCATATAAGATTTTTTTTTTGTTCGATTATATAACCTCGCGTAAAGGACATAACTGTAATACCCCAGAATTTTGTCAAAAAATTTAAAATAAATAAAATAAGTCAAATAAATTAATCTCAAAGATTTTAAGAAATTTTGGGTGCAAATGGCGGGTTGGCACATGAAAAATAAAATAAATTACAGATATAGTGAAAATTAAACA
>JAJIYU010007501.1:0-19101 GCA_030144865.1 Tinospora cordifolia | reverse complement strand
TCTAAATGCATATTATACTAAACATAAGCAAATACTCTAAATTTTCCATTACACTAATGCATATTATACATAAAATACCTAAAATATAATTAGTCTGCTATGCAATTAACAACTGTGGATCTTTTTTGTTTCCTGAAGGGAGATAAGGTCCGCCTTTGCAGCAGAAATAAATCTTTTTATAGCCCTTCGTTTGCTCTTAGACCCGCATCCGTGGATATTCCAACTCAGGATCTTCATGATAAAATAAAACCCGAGACTCTATCCAGAGTATTATTGTGCTCTGAGCAGCTACGCATTTATCGAGAGCAGGAACTCACTAACCCTTTCATACTCCATTGCTTAAGTGATTCTCATGCTCTCGTTGTTGTCATGGCAGGTTATCATCTGTTCTTCTCCTTCTGATATAGCTACCTTATGAGTATGATCGTCTCGTGACCGTTGTATATCTTCCTTCTGTTTGTTGAACTTCATTGGCTGGTTCGACCTTCCTCCGTTCTCATCTAAACCACTCGGAGAAGTAGAGGAGAGATAGTCTGAGTTTATTGTGCGTACCTGGTCCAAGGCATTCCCCAATTGTTGTTCCATTCTCTTTATTGACCTCGCGTTAGTATCCCTACCTTCTACTTTAGTGGTAGGAGTGTTTGGGACTCTCTCTGACTCTGTATTGGTGATATACTCATGGTAATCTGAATCGGTGTCTAGGTCTAATCCACTTTCTTCTGTCTAGGCTGCCCAGTAGGCCATTACTCCAAGCCTGTTTTGTTCTTTTCAGTCTTTGGCTCTTTGGTATGCTTTAAGTATGGGCCGGTCCGCTTCCACCCTTTGGTCTGGGTTCTCTTCCTATTGTGGGCTTTTATAGTATCTGCCCAACCCTTTTTGTTCCTTATTTGCCCCAGTCATTCTATTTGGGCATGTGTTTTGAGGCCCATCCAAAATCTCTTGGCTCGATATTTTAATCCAGTCGGCCTGCTTATTTCCCCTATTGGGATTTAAATTAGCTCGTCTTGTTTGAATAGGATATCTCTCATTAATGCTACTGGGCCCGCCATAACTCCTCGCCGCCCGCTCAATAGCCGTTAATTTGCCCTCGTCTTTTCGGCTGTCCATCTTCCTTGCTATTCCGCCTTACGCACGTCCTTGCAAGCTCATCTGTTCCTCCTCCTCGGTCGTCGTGTCCTCGTTGCTGCTTTGAACTTCAATTTCATAGCGTCGCTAGTCGCCATACTTCCATTTTTGGGCGCTTGTCGAAAATCCCCCAGTGTTTTCTGGTGAACTGATCTAGCAATTTCAATTGTAGTTCCTTTATTTCCATCCCCCAGTTCCATTCTACTTTGACCAGTCTGAGTTGTATGCCGGTGTCATCATAGATCTCAAAATGTCTTTAGAGGAAACCCTATTCATGCCCTCTCAAACACAAAAAGGTCATCTTCATTGATGAGGTGCAGCTGGTAATCCTCGCTATGTCGATCAAACCACTGCAAGCCTCGCTGATCTTCCCGAAAGTGTATATATTCCAGTTTTCCAGTCGTATCCCTTCGACCCCTGTCCAACTATTTCTACAAGCAACTTGAACCCCAGCTTTGATCACCTCCTGCAACCATTCTTCAAAGTAAAATCCTCCCAGTCCGGTTTGATACTTCTCTGCTTATATCGCTTTCATTTCTACTTCACTCTAGCAGTAAAGCACCCCTCTTGCTGCATCTAACCTACTAATGTGGGTTTCTCGCTTTAGCATTTGTCAAACCGATCTTTCTACCACCCTCCATGGTGTGTCATCTAATGTTCTCATAATGATGAACCTTTTTTCCTTGGCGTTCGGATTTCTTTCTCCTTCCCTCGCCTGTCTTCGGACCTCAACTTCAATGTTTCGTTGTAGTCTTTTATTGCCTCTAGCCTCACGTCGCCACGCTCCTCTGTTTCCGCTTTCTTCATCAAGTGCTGCTTGCCCCTTTTCGTCTAACCGTTTTGTATACTTCTGCAGTTCTCTGTTCTCCTCCTTTGTCTGCCTGTCCGGCATTCCCTGGATAACTATATTCAGCGATTTCCACAAGTTTCTCTAGGCCTCCATCGTCGTCTCCTCTGGAACAACGATACTTTCAAGCTAGTAGTTGATCATCTTCGTCAATTTGATAAACCGTCCTCTCTCATTGATAATACTTCCATGATTAGGCTGAACGCGCCCCGAAACAGGTGGTTTTGTGTCAACGCCCCGGTTTAGAATTTGCTCCACTTTCTTCTTTACCCAAATGACCGTCTCCTTGGTGACTGCTATGTTATAGTGGCGGCTTTTCATAACCTCCTGTATTATAACCTCCTTGCAGTCCTTTGAATGGCAAATCAAGAAGAATTTAAAGCTTGTGTTGAAGGACGCGTAATGCCATTCCTCGTTTGTCGTCTTCATCACCTTGCATTTACTTGGGTGTCCAACTCGGATATGGTTATGTGGAGCTTGCTTTTTCTGGTAACTGGTAACCCGTGCTATCGCTCTCTTTTGTTTTTTGTTGATCTCTAGTCCTCCTGTTACATTTGACCATCGTCCATCCCTCGTCATCTATTTTTGTTTCCTGCTGAGTCAGAACATTCTTCCATGTCTCATTTTGCCAGGTTGTTGTCTCCTTCAGTTTCCTACTCCTCAAGGCTTCCTCTTTCGTTCCTCTATCTGTTAACGGATGTCTTCCTGTATGTTGTTGCTGGTGTTGTGTCCCCTAACCTTCATTTGTCTCCAATTTTCCTTTGTATTCCTTCGTTCGTCCTGTATGCGATCTCCGTTTCTCTGTCTCCTCCATACTTTGATCTTCTCAGAATTAAATAACTAAATAGATCACAAGATTTGGTAAACCTAGCCCTTTCCAATTTGATAGGGAGAAATTCCCGTTTTATATATTTATAGCATGTACTATTTCCATAGCATGTTGTTTCCTTTTTGTATTTTTAGAAAGATATTAATTGTTCAGGATTTAGTTTCCTTTTCTCTTGTAAAGGTTTTGGTTGCAGGATTTAGTTTTCATTTCTTTTGTAGAGGTCATGGTTGTTTCCTTTATAAATAGGGGACCTTGTGTATTTTCATCAATTGAAAAACCATTTAATTTTAAACCCAAAATTAATAAAAAATATATAATGTATTAAAATAAAAATATATTATTTATTTTACAGACACACATATATATAAATGGAGTAAGGGACAAATAATAAATTAATATTTACTAGGGACCTCTAAATAATTACTTTGTGGTCCACCTTAGACCCATCAAGACCTCACTTTATAGAGGCTTGTCGCCTAGGTTTGTCTTTTCGCCTTGACAACATTGATTCATAGAGAAAAGAGTATACAAGCAGTGTTCACTAGAGGTGACAACTAAGGGGTTGTGTTGACAAACTGTCCTCAAATTTATGACATTCCAAACCTAGTCAACTATGCCAATCCTACTTAAGAGAGAAAAGCTCTGGCTGCGCACATTCAATTATTCTAATTTAACAGCCTCAAAGATTGAGTAACCTTTGTTTGAAGGTGTGGCAAAGACTTATGGAAAAGTTTTAATGCTTTTGCCTAGAAACAAATATAAGGCATTTTTGAGGTTAAAATGCCTAGGAAATTGTCTAAATGATGCTCAGGCAGTGCTTGGCACATCCCAAGAAGAAAGAGGTGCGAGGTGCAAGACTGGAATTACATGTAAACACGAAAAGACATAGGTATCAATTGATTGAGCAATTAGATTGTTGGAGTTGTCATGTCATTAGTCTATAATTTATCTTTTTAACCATAGATATTCTTTTCGGCTTGAAGTTCAATTAATTACAGTTATACCAAAACGTCATAAAGATTTTAAACTTTCAAGTGTGATGAGATAGGAATTTTATTCTTGTACCTTTTTTAGATGATTCTTTTCATCACTTCTCTTCCAGACCTTCTTCCTGTGCATGTTTGGTGTTCTTTTTATTTCTTTTATCATGGTTTCTGTAGCTGATGGTTTCCTTCTATTTCAGATGCAGCTAGGTACACCCTTTGGTGCATTTTTGGATCCAGTTGCTGATAAGGTTTGTTTTTGGCCTTCTATTTGATTTTTAGCTGATCATTTGAATTGCTTGACCTTCAGGCACTCTATTCACAGCCCAAGAAGGAGATCCATCAGTCAGATGCATTTAGATATCTGTTATTTGATTTTGATGCTTATGAAATGCAGCTTATGGTTGCTGCGACATTGGTATTGTTGTGTACCAGACCTTTGGAATATCCTGCACTTGGAGAAGTGGCATGGATCCTTCCTATACCTGCAATTGCAGTCATAGGTAGAGAGGTAACAATATACTTATTTTTGGTCTGATATTATATTGTTAGCAAATATGCAACTGAGAGTTTTCCCCTTTTTCTTGCTATTACTGAGAAGTAGGAAAAGAAATCGTAAAGAAAATGTAACCCTGTTGCATGGCAAGCCATTATCATAACTGAGTGTCATAAAAAATCCTTGCGAGCGTATGAGGTAATTGTAGCACTTTTGAAGTCAAACCCACAGAGATTGGTATCAGTTTTTAAACTTTTATCTTAAGATTTAACAAATTTAAATAGGATTATCAAGTCAAAACTAAGTGCCTTCTGTTTCTACCAACCT
This sequence comes from Tinospora cordifolia, assembly GCA_030144865.1. Taxonomy (NCBI): domain Eukaryota; kingdom Viridiplantae; phylum Streptophyta; class Magnoliopsida; order Ranunculales; family Menispermaceae; genus Tinospora; species Tinospora cordifolia. The sequence goes on along the minus strand of JAJIYU010007501.1, from coordinate 14,494 downwards.
ATATTCAATATGAATTAAATAAGTAATTAATTAAAACACTAAAATAAATAAATAAAATTGCAAACTATGCAGATAAAGAAAATCAGAATTGGAAACAAACTAAAAATAAATGTAAACACTGTAAACTAACAATCACGAATCAGTATTTGAAGCTTTTTAAATAATGTCTTACTAATGTTAAATTGGAAATTGAAAAGTAAAATTTGGTTACTATACTTCTAAGTCAAATTTGGCATTAAAAATACAGTTTTATGAATTAGTTTAAGCAAACTGTAATAAAAATTTTCAAAATAAAACACAAATAAGAAATATAAATCTAATCATAAAAAACACAAAATGGCAAGGAAGGAAAAAAAAAAAAAAAAGATCAAATCACTATTCTAAAACTCTAAATTTTGTGAAACAAAGTTTGAGCGCAGAAAGATATGATCAATGTGAGAACAAATCTTGTATGAAAAGTAAATAAATAAACTAAAAGAGACAACAGAAAATGCAGTTTAATGGAGGTGAACATGAGAATAAGACAAAGGAAATAAATTGAAAGTTGACCACAACTTTCTTAAGTAAAAGAGAAACTTACAATGATCAAAGTCTAAAGCATTGCCACCATAGTTGTCAAATTGGAATGGTGTTGGAAAACCACCAGGGGTAAGATTCTAATCGAAATGTAAATTATAAATTTTTTTCCAAAATTTTGAAAAAATACTAAAAAATTTATAGAAAAAACTGAAATAATTTAACAATAATAGATTTATCATCTAGATATTCAAAACTAAACCTCAACCTTCAGAAACCAAGTTTATATGAATATCTTGCAACGATTTTGAGGCATACCACGTCAAAATATAGAGTAAGGTAAGGACTCAGATTACAATTCATCATCTTGGTGCATTCTAATCTCCAAGTTTCATCTAAAACGAACTTCAAGGATATAACTCATAAGCCTATAATTCTGTAAGTATGTAGCCTATTCATGGTTTTACATAATAATATTCAAGGAACTCGAATAAACAAGAGAGGAAAAAAAAAACTACTTTACGAAAGGCAACACAAAAAAATCCTTAGGAAATGAATTAAAGAAAGAAAGGGATGGTAGTTGGTAATCTTTGGAACACCCTTGCTATCTGTATAATAGAGTAGAAATTCTTTCAAATAGGAAACAAACAAAAAAAAAGGAAAAAAAAAAAAAAAGAGAAATAGTAGAGATCCAAGATGAAAGGAAACAATGGGGGCCCCTTTTGTCTCTAGCAAGTGGAAAAGAAGACAAGGAAGAACTTTAGGAATCTTCTCCTTCTTGTTTTTAATGCCCTAGGCTTTTGAACTATCTTTAAATTGCATGTAAAAACAAGAAGTAAAGAATAAATATATGTATATGTGCATATGTCCTTAAAAAATACCTTGGGTTGCTAGTTTTGCATTTAAGATCAAATCTTACAATTCGTATGATTTGATTAAAAAATAACACAATCTTGGCCCATTTTCAGTTTCTCAAGCAATTTTTTAATCCTTTCTTGTGTTCTTATAATATTTGAATTGAAAATCACACTGTTTTGATAACTAAGATTTTCACTTAGCTTTGACCTTGATGCGAATTAGAAATACTCAAAGCCTTGATCTATCACAAACAAAGGTGCAAACTAGGATGAAAATTAGAAAGGAAAATGGATTATTTTTGTGCACCCTCTATGTCCTCTATACATTAGGCCCAAAACCTCCCACTTCTTGCTTATTTGCAACTCCTTAGGAATGTGTGACAACTCATTCTAGGATCCTTGGGTGCTAATCAAATAAATCTAAACATTATCTAGCTTAGAACTACACTTACAAGCAATTTGGGAACTTAATTTCATGGCCCCTTAAGTTGGAGAAAAGTTCTTATGAGGATGAACTTGTTGATACGATGATTTGGAGGCCTTATCTTCTTTTTTTCTTAGACTTTTGTATCTTGAGCTTCATGAATGACATTCTTGGACTTTTTTGGGCTTCATTGGACTTAAAAAGACTTCATTTAGGCCCTAAACAAGGCTTTAAACATGTAGGCAAGTCCTCTCTAAAAATAGGAATGTACCTTCTCATTCATCAAATAATTGAGCAAGTACTTAATAGTCTAAAACTGGGGCAAATGAAACTCAGAACGAGGTGCTCTTGCTTTTTTTTTTTATTAGTATTTATCAGTATATGACATAGATAATAAAAATTTGAGACAATATCTTTTGTTGCAACTATGATCCTATGTATCTTGTTTGAGGTAAATTTATACAACCTTAGTTTGATCAAGCTACTTGGATATCTCCAACCCATGAAAACTTAAGAATAAGACTGAAAGCATTATAATTTAATTGTAAAATGAGTTTGAGATCTTCATTTTTTTTTTAAATCAAGTTTTCACAATTTATGCAGATCTGACTAGCCTAGCATCTTAATTGTAGCTAAACAATTAACTCTAGAAACCCTAACTTCAAGTATATAATCTGTTAATATAAATACAAGGATCCTGAAAGTATATTTGTAAACTATACTTTCAGGAAATACAAGAACCAGACATTGTGGGTAATCAAATTTCATTACCGGCTGACTTATGAAAGATCAGAAAAGCAGGGAAGAAGAAGAGAGAACTGATTGGAGCATTCCAGGAGTTACCATTATTCTGCATTCATAGGCACGGAGGAATAACCCATTGGCTGTAGGTTGATGTTTGCAGACCAAGGACCAGAATTGCCATTTGTCCCTGTGAGAGAAAATCTCTTGGTCACGTGGTGGAAGAGGACTTTGATTGCCAGGGAGAAGAATCAAAGGGTTTGCAATGTTGGTGGTGGGTGTCTACTGACTAGGGATGGGAATCGGGGGATGGGAGGGGAGTTTAAGTTTTAATTCTGACGTGCTGATATGTTTCGGTGCAAGCACGTTTGCAAGTGTACAACTGTCTCCAATCTGAATAGGATCAGTTTTGATTGCTTCATGTAACTTCTTTGTAATGATTATCAAAGTTAAGCCTTTTATCTCGTGTGTGCTTGAATTCAGATGCTATTTCTGGTTTGATATCCTAGTTTAGTTGCTGTTTTGTTGCAGATAAACTATGTCCGCTGTCAGAGAATGGGCTGCATCTCAGAATAGTAAAGTTCTCGAGGTTCATTTTTCTGTTCATGACAATGTTGTTTTCTTAGAGATTGACAATAATTGTCTGAACTGATTATTATCATCAGGCAGTTGCTGTAAACAACTTGGGAAAATGGAAAATGGCCACCCAAATGGCTGCACTTACCATCCTCCTCGCCGCTCGTGATAACAGGTTACTAACCCTTTTTTGTTTGCACTCTAATTAAACGAAACAAAAATTCTCAAAAACAGTTGATGGAATTCATTTTTCTTTTCTTTGTTCTATCTTCTCTCATTTGTGGATTCTGCAGTCTAATAGGGTCAGAAGTTCTGGTTCCCCTTGGTGTGGGTTTGCTTTACATCTCAGCTGGCCTGGCTGTTTTGCTGAAGTAATGTGGTTTGGCCTACAAATTGAGTTGGTCACTGTAGCCAACTTTTGTGAGAATCAGAAAAGGGCCAAAAAAAAAAAAAGAAAAAAAAAAAGGAATTGGACTCTTTGTTATTCGGGTGATTAACTTTAATGGCAGATTGGCCTCAGAAACTGTTCTCTCAACTGAAAATGAGAACCATCTGTTACAGGTAAACACCATCTGCAGTATACTCATGTTATCCTATTCTAGCGAACGTTTTAGCTCCAAGATATCAATGACGACAAAGCTATAGGCTATAAATGAGTTCAGAAGAAACTAGGAATTCAAGGCCGTGTACAGCTTTATATACATGTTTCACGAGGGTCACCATTCGTGTTCATTTTGAGAGAAGGCTCTTGCAGCAGAACAGGATTCATATTTGTAAGTCTAAGTACCTGGGCTTGTTTGTTTTTATTTAATCATTCAAGATTTGTTGGATCGAAATTAATTGACAAGTAAATTAAATGTAGTAATCATTGCTCATTTTCATTGAACATGTGCAATCGCGCATACATTGATTAGACAGTTACATTCATATTACAAGCCAAACAAAGCTTCAAAACAAGACTACCCATTCTAGTTTTAACCACCTTATACCCTGTGACATTATTTTTTACTTTTTAGGTCACTTCATTTTCAGATTCTTCTGACTCTGATGTTCAATAGTATTAAGTATGGCTAACTTGCATACATTGATTAGGCTTTCATCACCATTAATATGACAACTTGAATAAGAGGCTAGCTCTGGATGGAATGAATTGGTGAAGCAGGTGTATGCCGTCAATCTTTTACAGTTGATAAACGACAGTTTAGTCCAGTTGAAATGAGTTGAGCATATCACTACGGTAGACTAGTTGGGTATGGATTAACAAACACCTATATGCATTTACAACTAATGACCATACAATGTTTGGCTAATATAATGTAAATCAAAATAAAAAATTAGCAGCCACTTACAAATTTAAAATTAAATAATGACATTGCTTATTTTATTATTCTAAAGGATGAAATCATCAGTGACTGCTAGTAAGATCAAATATATGAACATCAAGAAAAACAACACACAAAATGTGTTTACATGGACAAAGACGCAAGACAAGTTAACAAGCCATGGGTTTACATGGATAAAAAAAATTTCACCGAATTTGGTTAGCAAAGACGTGTCTATACACAATGGTGCACATAAAAATAGTCAAAATGTAATTTTAATTCCATTCTTGCTTCTTTTTATTTTTATACTTCCTATTAAAGCATCAATAATGACAAAACAAACAGAAATATGAACCTCATATGATTTCATCAAGTCCATTAAATCAATTTTCAGCAATTGTAAAGTGAATAAAGTTCAGATTATAAAAGTTCAGTGTCCAGTATAGAAGAAGACAGGTTTCCTTTTAACTCTTTCAACTTTCAAGACATAAATTACATCTATACCTGGAAACAGTCAGGAAGTTGAGTTCCATGCTCAGTCTACTGTGAACATCTGAAGGCAGAATACATGTTTAAGACACTGAATCAACTGTCAATGCAATTAATTTGCTATTGGAAACATTGAATTTGGTACTAAAATGTCAGATGACACTTCCAAGGGTCCAACATATATCCACCAAAATGATGCAATCTCAGTTATCAGTTGAAAGGAAATAAATTTGATAAATTGCAGAAAATGTAAACATACCACTCTTGAATTTTTTTTTTTTTTTTTTTAAGTAATTTGTAAGAAGTGTTGCTAAACATGAGATACATCAGCATTGAAGCTAATTGATCTATCACTAGGTTGAGCAATCATCATCCTTCTCAAGATTTCAAAAGAAAGTCACTTCCAATGTTCGGACAACATGCACAAAATCTGACACCATCAGAAATAATCTCCTTTTTGTTTCCAGCAATAATAGAACTAACATGTATAAAGCACAACATGAAAGGAGCCCTACCATTTTGTCGGAGGCCATCAGCTACTACTAGAACTGTATATTACAACTAGAAGTAGAACTCAACTTTTTAGGGAATGGGTGGATCAGTCAAGGTCATTAAAACTAAGAAAGAACAGATATCAAACTAGGTAGGTTGAATAAAGATTTGATGAATAATAACATATAAAATAAAAATAAAAAGCCAAAAGGCAAGACCTCAACACAGACATAACACAATTTGAATACAATCTGAACAAATTAGCCAAAAGAGAAGAGAATAGGATGAAATAATAAAACGTATGGTCGAACAGAAAGCAAGCTGAAAGTGCCAATCTTACTAAAAGCTTCTTTTATTCCATTATTCCATTCATTCTCAGTAGAAATTATGATGATGCACATACAAACCACTAAAAATAAGAGCCTGCATTAAAAGATTGCTACAAGAACCTTTGAGTACTCTTTTTTTTTTGGATTGCTCTCAACGGTTCCAACCACCCTATAATCGTGTTTTGTCCACAAGTAAAATGGTGTCCAGTATAGAAGAAGACAGGTTTCCTTTAACTCTTTCAACTTTCAAGACATAAGTTACATCTATACCTGGAAACGGTCAGGAAGTTGAGTTCCATGCTCAGTCTACTGTGAAAATCTGAAGGCAGAATACATGTTTAAGACACTGAATCAACTGTCAACGCAATTAATTTGCTATTGGAAACATTGAATTTGGTACTAAAATGTCAGATGACACTTCCAAGGGCCCAACATATATCCACCAAAATGATGGAATCTCAGTTATCAGTTGAAAGGAAATAAATTTGATAAATTGCAGAAAATGTAAACATACCACTCTTGAATTTTTTTATTTTTTTTTTTAAGTAATTTGTAAGAAGTGTTGCTAAACATGAGATACATCAGCATTGAAGCTAATTGATCTATCACTAGGTTGAGCAATCGTCATCCTTCTCAAGACTTCAAAAGAAAGTCACTTCCAATGTTCGGACACCATGCACAAAATCTGACACCATCAGAAATAATCTCCTTTTTGTTTCCAGCAATAATAGAAATGACATGTATAAAGCACAACATGAAAGGAGCTCTACCATTTTGTCGGAAGCCATCAGCTACTACTAGAACTGTATATTACAACTAGAAGTCGAAGTCAACTTTTTTTCATCTACTTCATCTTCCTCCTCTTATTCCTTTCATCCTTCTCCTCCGAATCCTCCACTCCTCCATCTTCTACTTTCACTTTCTTCTTTTTCTTCTTATTCTTCTTCTTTTCTCTTTTCATCTCTCCACTTCCTTCTTTCAGATCAGCAGCAGCAGTCGTTGCTGCTCCATCATCGGCCAAGTTGCCGTTGCCCAAACCTAAACTACCGAAAGAAGTTGTTTTGTACCTGTTAGTGGTTCGTTTTCCTTTGGCTTCGTTGTGGAAGTCGACCAGATCGTTGAAGGATTCCGAAGCGCATCTCAGAAACGCGGAGATGGCATTGGAAGCTCCGGTCTCTGCGGAGACGAAGGCGTTGAGAATGGAGGCAGCCTTCGAGAGGGAGATTGGCTTGGAGGAGACGATTGAGCCTGAAACTGTTTTCATTCCTAAGATTAGGATCGAAGATAAAGAAGAAATCTTAGGATCGAAGATGAAGAAGATTAAGAAGAGGATCGAAGATGAAGAAGAAGACGAGGAACCTAGGGTTTTATCGTGAGGAAGAAATAGGTTTTCTCTATATTAAATTATTTTAATCATTTATGTGTTTTTTAAACATTAATAATAAATATAAATATTGTAAAATTAATAATAAATATAAATATAATTTAATCATTTGTCGATAACTAAAAGTTTATATAAAAAGGTGCTTATAATATAATTTTTATATAAATAATACTTACAAATCTAAAATATTATATGACTAATATTTATTTTTCATTCTCTCTTTTCTTAACGTTATCTCCTTCTCATCTTTATTTTATTTATTTTCAATAGTTTTTTATTTTTATTTTACAATACATTATTAGCTTAGCACAAAAACTTTAAAAATTAGATGAGATTATTTTTATAAATTAAAAAGGTTAAAAATTAGAACAGATTGTTTGTCTTCAAGGAGAAGGAAATATCGATCGTAAGATTATATTTTTTATTTATTTGATATTAAACTAGTTTATACGATCATTATTATTGTTATCATTATATTCATTTCTTCGTGCTAGATAGAAGCATTTTGTACTTAAAATTATTTTTTGTAATTTTGATTTCTATGAAAAAAGGCTATAATCTTTTCTTTAATTTTGTAATTATTTCATAAAAATAGGGTTGATCAGGAGATGAGATGCTACATAATCAAAATGACTTTTTTTTATATCTCATTTTAAGCTTCAAAAAATTTTATTTCTCTTTCTAGGCAATTTGTTGCCAACTGGGCACCATAGCAATATCTAAGTTTTAATTTTTTTTTTTCTAAGGCATGCTGCCCATTGAATGGGCGGCATGCCCTAACAATTTTTTTTTATTTTTTTGTTAAGTTTTTATTTAATTTTTTATTTTTAGGTTTATTTTTAATTAAAATTTATTTAAATTTAATTAAATAAATTTTATTTAATAAAGTTAATATTAAATAAATAAATTTTATTAACTTTATTTTATTCAATTTTCTTACATTTTTTTTATTTTTTTAATTTTATTTAAAAATTAATATTTTATTTAGTTTTTCATTTAAAAAAATTATTTATTTTTATTTTGAAAAGTTAATATTTTATTTAATTTTGAAAGTTAATATTCTTTATTTAACTTTTTCAAGTTAATTTTTATTTTTTATTTTATAATTTTATTTTATTTTAGGTTGAACATTAAAAAATTTTTTCGTCGCTTATGGGAGTTCGTGTTACAGCCCATTAATTAAATAAAATTAAATAAAAATTAAATTGAATAAAAATATTAACTTTCAAAATTAAATAAAATATTAACTTTTCAAAAATGAAAAATAAATAAATAAAAATTAATTTTTTATTTAATTTTATTTAATTAATGGGTTGCAACACGAACTCTAAGTGTATTCTAATAGCCCAACAGCCTCAATAATTTTTTTTTATTTTTTTAATATTTTATTTAATTTTTTATTTAAAAAAATTATTTATTTTTATTTTAATATTTTAATATTTTATTTAATTTTGGAAGTTAATATTCTTTATTTAACTTTTTTTAAGTTAATTTTTATTTTTTTATTTTAAGTTGAACATTAAAATTTTTTTTTGGTCGCTTATGAGAGTTCGTGTTATAGTCCATTAATTAAATAAAATTAAATAAAAAATTAACTTGAAAAGTTAAATAAAAATTAAATTGAATAAAAATATTAACTTTTTAAAAATGAAAAAATAAATAAATAAATTTTCAAATGGGAATTAAATACTGTATAAAAGCAGCATTTTGGTTTTGGTTGTAAAAGAATATATATATATTTTTTTCTTTTCTTTTCTTTGGAGTTGGGCCCTTAGCCCTTATCTAGAAGAGCATTTTGGCTCTGAGAATATGTGATGGAAACGCAAGGTTTTGAAGGACAGGACAAACATGGAAGTCACGGGGTGGCCTCAAAGATTTTTATTTTATTTACCCCCATTTGTTTTTTTTTTCTTTTTCTTGAATAAGACGCCTGCCCGCGCTTGCTGCTCCCACAAAAAATGAAGGGCAACACTATTTCATTTGGGAGAGTGTACTAATTTATTTATTGTGAGTGATTCAATCAACTTCGTATTTTTCAAAAATCAAAGACCCCCTCACACCGTAGAAATAGTAAATAATAACAATAAACATTTCCTGAATTGTTTTATCATTAGAAAAATTTTAAATCTAGAAAGCTAAAAATTTAAGAGGAAGTGTCCAAAGTATTGGGTTTCCAAAACGGGAGTAACTTTAAATTTTGCACCCAAGCTCACATGTTGTCTCTAGTTTTTTTTTTTTTTTTTTTTCATGCAATTGCTGGGAAGATGTTAGTATGATTCATGTGTCTTGAATTTTTCCTTTTTTTTTTTTTTCAAATATTTTGTTGCTGCGGTGCATTGATAAATCAGGTTTCAGAGGCATTTAGAGTACCTAAAACAGAAGTAAGCAATGCTGGGAAGTGGTGATAAGAGGTGGGTTCGGATCATAATCTTTTAATTTACTTCTTCCGAACATTTTAATTGAGTTGTTGCACGTTTCTTCGTGATGGGTATTCTCTCCGAGAAAAGATGATGGAGGGAGGAGAATTCGGTTCGTGGACAGTGGAGAGTTTAAGGGGAAGATTGCTTGCAGAAAGAGCTGCTTCAAAGACGGCAAAAGAAGAAGCAGAGTGCTTGGGAAAGAAGGTGGAATCTGTGTGCTAAAAAATTTTCTGGGTCTTGGATTTTTGTTCCCCCTTTTGCTAATCAATTAAATGCTTCTCCTGTTTTTACAGCTGATTGAGCTAGAAAGCCAACTGAAGCTAGAGAATGAATCCAGGAACAAAGCTGAAAAGAAGCTGAAAATTCTTACAGAGAAGTTGAGATCAATGAACCTTTCAGAAATGAGCTCAAACATCTCCATCACCATCACCGGCATCCTCGGACGTTAATGTCCAGCTAATGAATCACTCAATCAAACATGGAACAGTTGAGCTTAATCACGAAGAGCCTATGAAAGTCAAACACAGGTAACCCAGTTATTACAATCGTTTGAAGAGTTGTGATTTTTTATGCAATTTAAAAAACACGGGTAACTGATTTGTCTCAGATCACAAGAATTGCAACTTGAAGTGAAAGAGGGTACGGACGAAAATCATTTGATACAGGAGGATCAAACTGATGAGAATAGATTAGCTTTGGTTCCTGTAACTGTGAGTAGCATTAGTAGCCCTAGTAGCAGGGCTGCAAATTTGAATGATGACGGTGTTCGCGATATTCTTGCAACTCTGAGACATGCCAGAGAGCAGCTAGAGAGGTCAATGGGGAGAGGAGAGGATAGAATAGTGTCTCACCCTTGTGGAATTTGTTTTGAAGTTTGAAGATAGATTTGGTAAGACAACTTAATGAAAGTTTGGCAGGATGGGGGCCATGCACCCTTTTTTTTTAAAAGTTTTTTATTCTTTTTAGTATGTATTTTAAGTTAATTAAGTATTTTATATTTTAAAAATAATTTAAATTTAAATTTAAGATTATTATATATTAAAATTTTATTTATTAGTTATTTATTTATTTACGTATAAATACATTAATTCTTAAGAATAATATAAAAGAAAATAATAAAATTTATATGTAGAAATATTATTTTTAAGAAAAATAGTACAAATGAATATAAAATAAGATTACAAAAGAATATTTTTAAAATATTCTTTTTTAGAGGGAGAAATAATAAAAATTTGGAAAGATGGGTTAGAAATGAATTAAAGTATAAAGGAAAATGGAACCCACTTTAGATGGATGTCCCTCCAAATTTGGAGAGATAGGATGAAGATGGCCTTAGTGTGTTTCGAAACATTTGATGTGATAATTTGCAATTTTGACATAAGAATGCAATTCAAGAAGAAAAAAAAAATTTGAAAACTAGCAAAATTTATTTAAGAACTCTCGTGTTCAAACATGATGAAAAACAGATTTGTTTTATGTCAATCATATTTTTTTTTCATTATAAATTAAGTTTATGTGTTATTATAATAATATTTATCTACTTACGATTAATATAACATAGTTAGACTTTCATTTCACATCCATACCATTCATATATATTATATATACTAAATCTATTTCCTAAAAGAAAATAAGTTAAAAAGTATTATTTTAATACCTCTTTCTTTCCTGCAGGCAACAACAACAACACTATTCTTCTATTTACATTATCAAGACCTTAATGCAATCCAAACATTATTCATGATCATTTGCTACCATATCCCAATGTAAATCGACCATTCTCAAATACGACTGACTTCGTTTAGTAACCAAACTCCAATTTCCCCTGAAAGTGCTTTCATGAAATTATAGATATAGAATTCAAAATATAAATTACTGTTATGTGAAAAGATACTCACACGAAATGTTTATTCATGAAATTCAATGTAGCTAGCTTAACTTGCTAAAGAAATAGTGACAATGGCTAAGGGACTTGTGTTAACGACGAATTTATCCAATGAGTTTGTTAACATAGATGACGCCTTTTCCTTTTTGTTGAGCCCAAGGTGAACCTACCACTATAAGATGTAAATTCAACTTAGAAAAATAGAGGAAATGGAGCACCAAAAAGTAGGGCTAAAATTAGATTGGGTCGGGTTGGGTTTTAGAGTACCTAGCCCAGCTCAACCCGACATGGTCAGGTGGCATCAAAAAACAACCTATGCTACTTAGACCTCCAAAAACATGAGAGTCAAGTTGGATTGGGTGAGTTGGTCGGACTGGAACATAATTAAAAAAAAATGCTCATAATATTTAACAAAAGAAACCTACAATTTTTTTCAATTAGAGAGTGTGCCGATTCACAAAAGAAGAAGAAGAAGAAAAAAGAAAGAAGCAGAGAAGAGAAGAAGCAGATGGAAGAAGAAAAAGGCATAAAATTGAAAGGGTGCAAATCTAAAGACGAAGAAGAAGAAGAATAGAAGGTAGAAGACAAAGGTGCACAAGAAGAATCAAAAGAAGAAAAAGAAAAAACAAACGTAAAGGGCACAAATATGAAGAAGAAAGCGAAGATCTAAAGGGTACAAATTAGATTTTTCAAGAATGACAAAGAAAACACAAATTAGAAGGATGCATATTAGATCTTCCAAGAACGACATGCTTGTCTTAAAGCTTACCTAAGCTTTTATGGTTCTACCATTCTTCCAAAAAGGTGCAGACTATAAAAGAAGAAGAAAAACTCGAAGAAGAAGAAGAGATGATAGGTTGACGACAACTAGAGGAAGAGAAAGTTGCAATGAGATTTGGGATTTGATTAGGGACATTAATCGAATCAAATAGGGTCAGACCCAACCTGGTGGAGACACCATTATTTTGACCCAACAACTCGTTTTTTGAGTAAAACCCAATCCAACCCAACTTGAAATAGTTGGGTTTGGCAAGGTCTAGTCGGGTTAGTTGAATGATTTACACACCTACCAAAAAGAAGTTATGACATAAAGAAGAAAAGTAATTACAAAAGAGACATTAATATGAACTTAATAAAGTAATTTAATTTTTAACACTCAAACCTAAGAATTTAATGCAATTAAGGTAAGACACGCTATTAATTTATTTAAGAGATGTTTGGATTTTGCTCATGCCCTCGCAAGCATTTTTTTTCATGATTTTTGGAGTTGAAAGGTAAATAATTACTCATGCCTATAAATGACTCATTTAATATTTTAAAATTTTTAAACTTAATTAACCATGGTTAACGTCAATTAATAATGGTCAAGAACCGATTAATTTAACCATTATGACATGAGCATTGAGGAGAATAAAAAAATTAATTTAAGTACGAAATGATCGAATTAAGTGACAAAATTCATGCCAAAATGTTCAAGATATCAAGGAAAATAAAAAAATAAATAAAATAAATGTGCAACACCTAGCATAAAAATGCAGTGTGATGCAACACACCCTACTAGAAATTGTAGTGCAGTATTCAACATTGTAGTTGCTTTGAAAGGGGCCTCTTTAAGGTGGCAACTTTGCCTCGAAATTCCTACCAATCCAAGCATTCGTTGGGTGCCATGTGGCATGCTCATAGAAAAGTACACTTGTTACTCATTAATTATGAAGAGTTTGGCTTGGATTACGCTCTATTCGAAAAGGTAAATGTTGGGATCACTGCTAGTGTATAAGATCACAATAGTAATACACGGTGAAATACCGAAATGTCGTCCTCTGGGAACGGTTTGTGGTTAATAATCTTAAAGCTCAATCTAATTTCAGTATCAACTTTATTAAGACTCAAAACTAAATTGAATATTAAGAACTTAAATTAAATCAAAAGTGAATTGAAAACAGATGAATATTAAATTGAAAACTATATTAATTAAAATTTTAAGATAGTAAAATATCATGTATTCATCTTTGATCTTTATTTCAATTAATTTAAATTCTATTTTTATAGGTTATAGCACTAATAATCTAAACCGTCTCTCGAGGCGCCTTAATCCTATTAGTCAAATTACCCAATACCCCCTCTTGAGGCATACAGTCAATAAACTAATGCATTAAAAATATTAATCACGTGCAACCTCCTATAGAATCAACAACCTCTCAGTCAATCAATTCATATAGATCTATACTCTGATTTTTCAATTATTAAATCTTTCTCCCGAATTAATTCAATAATCTAAAATTGATTTATATATGGCCAGTAAATAAAAAATATTAAGAACACATAGTATAAAACAATACCTCGAAATAGATTAATAAAAATAAAAATAAAAGGATTCTACCATCTAAATTACATTCTAGAAATAAAAATATTTAGCCAGACATGTTTAAGAAAGTATCAAACAAAGAATTGAATAAAGTAAAGATCATACTAGAGTAGGCTTTGATCTTGTTCTTCAGTTCTTATTCTTCAATTTTGGTCTCTTCTGTTCTCCGCTTCAGTGGTCGTCTAACTACTTCAAAACTCGAATAATGAAACTGAATTATGAATTCTCGAATCATGAAAACTAAAAGCCTAATGCTATCTATTTATAATGTTCTCACCTGTAAAAATCCTAATTGTAAATGAATACAGAACCACCCTTTAATCGCGTTCGTTTCACAAAACCAAATCCGGTTGGCATGGTTTGCCTTGTCTTATTCTTATTACATTCTACCCATGCTTTTTGTCTTATTTACATTGCTACCAACGTAAATTAAGCACAGCTTACACCCCTAATATTTGGACAATTGACCCATTGTTTTCTTTGTTAATTATGCCCTTTGCCATTTTGTTCATACTAGTCGAGCCATATGTTTTCTTGCATAATTACCAAACTTGTCATTCTCTCTTTTGTTTCACACTTCATACCCACAATTCATTTCTTGTCGACCCACACACTTTCAATGTTATTTACCATTCTACCATTCAATTCATGCGAGTCGAACATGCATAAATCACTACAGACCTTTCTCGAGCAT
>JAJIYU010007500.1:0-19090 GCA_030144865.1 Tinospora cordifolia | reverse complement strand
AGTTCTCTTTCACTAGGTTTTTCTATTTCAGATTGGTTGAGAGGGTGGGAAAACATCTTGTAAGAGTTGGGTGGGGTCACACAAATCGACCTGTAAGTGTTTGAAAGTTTTTTTTACTTATTAATAAAGCAGAGGTTTCTTTTAAAAATAAAAAATAAAAAAAAATTGGGCAGTTGGTATTTGAAATAAAATGGTAGATATTTTTGAAATGGAAGTGAAAATTTTACTTTTTTGTTTATTTTTTTATTTGTTATTTTTTACTTTCATGAACCGAATGGATAAGGGCATGACGAGAGGCTAGCTACTGATTCCTAGCCCAAACCCAACAAGGATCTTGAGTCATCTAATTCATATTTTATTCTATTTTGAAATTACTTTATTCCAATCCGTCTTCTTCCTCCTCCTACACGTTAAGCACGTGTACATGCACTTCATTGGAAAAATCAAACAAAGAATTTAAAACATGAGAATTTGTAAACGTCCTAGTGGTCCATTGATATATATTAGGAACAAGCCAAATTGTTACGGTGCAGTGAACTAGAATGGCATTTGAGCTCATGTCACATGTGGACCAAAGGCTGCATTACCTACAAGTAGTATTCATTTGTCATCAACCATATATGCTTATCAAGCAATATAAATTGTTACGGTGCAGTGAATTAGAATGGCATTTGAGCTCATGTCACATGTGGCCCAAAGGCTGCATTACCTACAATTGGTATTCATTTGTCATCAACCATATATGCTTGTCAAGCAATATATATATATATATATTTAAAACAAACAACAGTTGGAGTTGCTGTAAGATCATAAATGAAAGAGCTCTTCTTACGTAGTTTTTTATACCTAAAGCTCGACCTCGACGCCATTCAAGTTACTGTAAGATTATAAATATGAGAGTTCTTCTAACATATATATATATTTTTTTCATATTTAAAGCTCAAACTCAAAATTTTAAACGAAGAAGCATTGAATCTCGTCCATCAATCTAATTAGCTAGTTGCTCGAGCAAGCTATTAGCTTACGTAGTTGAATCTCAAGCTATTAGCGTACATAGTTAAAGAATGCTAAATTGACTGCTATAATTATATTTTTATGTAATTACAAATTTTTATGACCATTAATTGAATGATTAATGCATGTTTTAAAGTGGGTACCCACTTATCTAATTTTTGTGAATGTTATAAATTGTATAAAAAGTAAAATTGCAATAATGAATTTAGCATCAATTTATATTATTTTAAATTTATGAGACTCATGTTTTAATGTGGACAACCAATTATAAATATACACACAATCCAATTTATACATATCCTAAGCAGTGCAGGTATCTTGTTGTGAAAGCACCAACAAAGAGTAAAGTTAGTATAGAATAAGTTCTCATTAGGTCTATTAAAAGATATTTAAAATTAATGTATGGCACCTGCTATTTTACTGTCTATACTATTATATATTTAAGCATCCAAAATGCCCTTCTATATAATTATCTCAACAATGCATTGAGGAGCAACAGTCATAACTAGATTTCCTTTAAAAATAAAAATAAAAATGAATAAAATGAGTAATAAATTACCATAACAAGATAACCAAGTTAAAATTATCCCAATAATCATTAAAAAAAATCATATGGAAAAAGCTATTTAAAAATTATTTTTTAAAAAAAGGTAAAATTCTTCAGCAATGTATTTAGTAGTAGTACTTGTAATTAAACGGCCTACGGTAACCATTTTTCTTTAATGATAAATAAATATATAAATACATTGACATCCTTTTTAAATTGGAAGTAATGAAACACATTTGCTATTTAAATCTTAAAAGTAACTTCTTAAAAAATGCATATTATGAGAGATTCCCAACTACCTTTAAAAATTCTTTTAGAAATTAATAAAAAAAATTCAAGAGAAACGTTTATTAAAAAAAAATTGAGTTTTTCTTCCATAATAATGAGACTCGCATGAACTTTTTAATTACTTGAATTTAAATATCTAACAACTGAAACTAGTTTTTCATAAATTCTAATTTTTGAAAACAACTTGTGAATGTAATATCAAATGTATTTCTAAAAAAATCATATATTAACTAAAATGATTTCATGATTATTCTTTTTCAAAACTAATTTTAATTACATGCGCCCAAGTACCATCTTATATTTTGTTCAAAAACTAGTTAGTGCTAAATATTAAACCAAACAAGTTTATATAGACACAAATTAACAAGGAAATAACAAAAAATATTGTTATTTTAAAAATATTATCAAAAATATTTTTATAAAGTTTATGCTTTTTATGTTTAACAAGATTCTGATTTTATTTACAAAAATATCAGATTTTAAATGAGGTGTGCCAAACTCGATTTTTAGTCTTAGAACCTCTTTTCATAATTGAAATCTAGCAACGCATTTTTAGCACTTACCACCAATTGTGCCCTAGATTTTTGACCTTCTATGATTATGCCCTAATTTTTTGACCTTGTCATCCGTCTCTAGTAATAGTTCTTTGTTTTCGACCTTCTACGATCACTACACAAACCAAACATACCAGATTTTAATCTGCATACCGTGTTTCAATTCTATTGTGCTGAGTTGGGAAGGAGAGAGGGGAGCTATTAGGTGCTTTTTTTTTTTGCCTATTGTGAATTTGTCATATTTATTTTCCTCTTTTCTTTTGCACTCTAGTTGACAAATTAGCAAATAATGAATATAATAACATTAATTATTTTAAAAGGTATATAACTTCCCAATATGGTTGTATCCTTACTAACCTAAGGTAAGGTAAGGGCAAGCTTCCCCAATTAGGAGTTGGTGGCTCTCATAGTTGGATATAATAACAACTCTTCATTCATGCCCACTACTTTCTCATCCAATATACTTATTAATTAATTAATTTCATTTTTTATTTCTACTCATGTATTTCTCATTAAAACAATGGTGAGGGAAAATAAAACAAATATGGAGGGCAAACCTGTAGCCGCGGGAAGTTGGTTCAAAGAGCGAGACAAATTTTAAGCTTGAATGACATATAACCCTATGCTAATATGACGAGTAATTAAAAGAAAAACATAGTCTTTAGGTTGAGTTTAACAAAATAAGCTGAAATTATTTTTATAGAATATAATGAATTTAGATTAGATAGAAGTAGAACATAATAAAATAGAAATTAGTCAAAATGAGATCAAATAATTTTACGAATTGACATAAATTTATTTTATTTTGTAATGGTAGGATAAATTGGTAGGTGTACCTCTTTATACTATGCTATCAGCCCCCCACTTTATAATGTAAATCTAAGTGTATTTTTGCTAATTTTGGTTACATATTTCTGGGTAGGTGTAATCTAAATATAAGTTATATATATATATATATATATATATATATATATTATGATTCTAGTTGTTTTGAGTAAAATTATCATCAGGCTATAAAAGTGGATTGAATATTAACATGCATTTTAATCCAAGTTTACAATACGAGTCTAATTGTATTTTCATATTATACTTATTTGTGTAAAACTGTCATCGTTATATACAGAAAATATATAAAAAATATTAGAAAATATATAAAAAAATACTAGAAATATATAGAAAACATACACAATATCTTCCTGCAGAGATGTTAAATAATAATCAAAAACATAGATGACTATATATATAAAATATACGTATAATATACAAATAATATTCAAGAAATATATAAAAAAATATACATCTATATGTTTCTCATTAATCACAGCAACTGCATGTAGACATGATATGTCATCCATTTGGAACATGCTATAAGTGCATGTTTTGTCTTTCATGTTGACTGTGTACTTCCCTTCATACTTATTGACAATATATACTTCATCATTGCTGCCGAGACCGCTTTTGAAACCTTATACAGGTAGCCCGATCGGCACAATTGTCAGACAAATCTATTCTCCAGTCAAACTTGTTAACTATTGTTAGGTCTTATTATCGAAACATTTATAGTATTTAGAGTGCAACAATAACAAGGTAAGCAAAATAATGTAACAACAGTAAAAGTCTTTAACATTAATTACATTAACAGAGACCAGTTCAACTTTATAGTTTTCAAAACTTGCACATACTGATTTAATCAAAAATAATAAAACAACAAAACAACCTACAGTGGACTAGGTTGGAAAAGATCACGCAATCAACACGCCTTTCCCCTTATCCACATTGGACGAACCTGAAATGTTAAGAGTAGTGAGCTTGATGTCCACGTGAGCCTTGTGAGTAGGAAAAATATATATCTATGTAAGTCTAGTATTCTACATGCAATACAACAAACAAATTCACAATCATTCATATAAAAATGCAATAACAAATAGCATGCACAATCATCAATATATAAAAATGCAACAACCTAATATGTCATGAAATATGCCATCAAGAATGCCATGTTTCAAGGATCTAGTATTTAAACTCGGTACTCTTTTTCATTTTAAGAATCTTTTGGTTATACTGCCATTTTGGATGGATGTGACCATCGTCCAGGCCATACTGCGACATCATCAACGATTGTGGCCTACTAACCAAGCCATACTATAGTATCTCGACGATCATGGCCCATCGAGCAAGTGGTACAGTGTAATATCCCACATCGGTCTAACTCTAGGGGGATTCTAGGGCTAAATGTGCATTCAAGGATGTCTCATTGTGTCGAACGCTTTTGGGAGACTCGGGTTGAAGTCTTGCAAAGAACAAAACCCTACACTCAGTCAGTGGTGACTAAGGTGGGGACAACATCGTCACGGTGGCCCTAGGTTGTTACAAATGGTATCAGAGCCTAGGCTGTAGATGCCTTGGGCAAGGATTAGAAAGAATCGACTGGTCAGGTAAGACCTTTAAGTTGAATTAATTTAGAAAGACCTACCTCATATTTTAAAAATTAAAATTATTTTAAAAAATAATTTTTCAAAAAGAAATATATGTTTTTCAACTTTTTGTTTTTATACAAAGATTACAAGTTGAGCTGATAGTGGGTAAGCCTTGTCCCGAATAAAGCTAAACATTGAAAGGGAGACGGGTTATTCCGTTCTAGAAAGAACAGTTGTTAAGTAGATTTCAGTCTCACCGTCTAATCTAGAAGTTGTCCCACCAGCTCATACGAGTAGTTGGAGTTGAAGAACACACTTATTTTCTTACGAAAGAAAACTAGGAGGTGGTAATAAAGGGCAAAGAACTTACTATAGTTCAAAGGAGATGTTAGAGGTGGTATTGCAAGCAGATGAAGGTTGACAGTTCAACAGAAGAACTTCTCAATCAGGTTTTAAACACTAGGTCTAGGAAAGAGACCTTAGGTAGAAACTTGGATGGTACATTAAATCATAAATAAAACATTATGATATAGGCTAGATACTGGAAACATGTGAAAAATGAACGCTTGTTTGGTCGGGGCATGAGATCGAGAGGATCTTGTATCCTTGGTATCTATACGGTATGGGATGCATAGGAATTTGAGGGGTACGAAAGAATCCTGGACCCAGAGAATGACGGACCATGTTTGGTAAATGATCGGTAGCTTTGGACGAACTTGCTTCCCTATGTTTGGCTAGTATGGGACAGTCAAGTATAGTGGGGCTTGGAAAGCCTTAGAATCAAGACATTTGCAAAATTGATTGGGTGTAGTGAAATCTCTGGTGGAAGTCTATGTCAAAGGGCAAGGGTGGTATGGGACACACGAACCTGGAGGCATAGGTGGAAGCCTAGAATTTTACTATGCTAGCATGAACTTCTATTATCGAATGATTGAATGTATGATGATCTTACTGTTTGAATATGCATGTATGAGACCAAATCCTATACCCAAAAACAAAATGAACTTAGAAGAATAAACTATTAGGCCACTGGACAAATCGAGAACCTAAAAACTTGAATCTAAAGTCATGATAGTACAACAAGGCAAAAACCATGGGAACCAGTGCTGAAACAACTTGATTTGTAGATAAATGGATAGACCTAGAAGATACGCTACCAGGGCAACAACATCTGATGAGACTGTTTCTTGGGGATAAGAAATACCGAATAACGTAACTGAGACCCAAATGGAAAATATGATATTTGAGGTCATAAGGAGTGTCATGGAACAAAACGAGAGAACCCTACCTCGGATAACGTCTCAGGTGGAACCACAGCCACAGATCCAAGAACCTATCCCAGCTCAACAACCAGTACCAGTACCAGTGCCCAAGGTTCTAGTTTGTCTGGAGGAACATGAAAATTTGGAAAATAGCAAGCATAGAAAGATGCTACTAGAATTGAAGAAACTTCAACCGTCACAATTTGATGGTACTGCTGATAGCTTAATAGCTGACCATTGGTACCAAGAATTAGAAGAACACTTAGATGTATTGCGAGTAACAGGTCCAAGTAGAGTAGTGTTGGCTACCCATCAATTCAAGGGACCAGCTAAAAGCTGGTGGCAGTTGGTAAAGGCAGACCCAAACATTAATATTAGTAGAATGAAGAGTTTAAGGAGATATTTTACGAGGAATTCTTTTCCGAAGCAACACTGACGAAGATGCAGGAGGACTTCGTTCAGTTAAAACAGAGAGATTTGACATGGCCAAGTATGAGGCCAAATTTATTGAATTGGCCAAGTTCTCACCTGAACTGATAAGTGAAGAGAAGAAGAAAGTCAACCGCTTCACTCAGGGTCTCAAGATTGAGATCCAAAAATTAATAAAGATGGCCTAACCGAAGACATATAGAGAAGTTGTAGACATTGCATTGACCTTAGAGCCAGAGTTGAATTTAGTATAGAGAATAAGGAATCGGAACAAAAGGCCAGTAGGTGGCAGGGATCATCATGGGCCTCAAAAGAGACAACATTTTAACCAGCAAAATGGTGGAAACAACGCACCCTAGGCCCTATAGCAAACAATGCCAAACAAAGAAGAACGAAAGGAGTAAGCAAGACAAAAAGGCCTATGCTATTATTGCAACCAACCTAGACACCCAGCGAGGTTTTGTCCAACTAAAGTCCGGACCCCACAACAACAACAATATCAAAGAGGAGGACAAAATGGGCATCCTCAACAACCGCGACCAAACAACAATCAGGGGTAAAACTAAAACCAAGGTCGTGGGTAGAACCAGGCCTAAGTATTTGCAAATGCCGAGGAATAAGTCCTCGCGATGGAAGGTACATTCTTATTATTTAATGTTGCTACGAAACTGTTGTTTGATTCGGGTGCTATGAAATCTTTTATTTCGGATGAACTGGTTAATAAGTTACAACTAGTAATAAAAACCTTGCCTGTAACCTTAAACATATCCACACCCATAGGAACTACTATCACTGTAAAGAGAATGTGTACTTGTAATCTTAGATTTGGCGATAAGTTGATTTCGGTCCATTCCACGAGTACGACGTGATATTGGGTGTGGACTAGCTCGAGTATTGCCAAAACAAAACCCTACACCCAGTTAGTGGTGGCTAAAGTGGAGATAATATCATCACGGTGGGCCCAGGTTGTTATATATAGTCGCCACCCACGAACCAATAGAATGTATCATGCACCATTCTAAGTATATCTATAGAGTGTACCAATGTAAAACTCTTATTACAAGACTATCACAGTCCAATGTTTGTACCTCAGAACGTCTCATCTTGAGGCCAGGTCAGCACATTTGAATATTTGTACTCTTATCTTAGGACTATCACGATCTAATGTCTACACCTTGGAACCACTCATCATTAGGCCAAGTCAGCGCATTTAAAGATTTGTTGATTAGTCCTATCTCAGAGTTATCACGATCCAATGTCTGCACCTTAAAACCTCTCATCCTTAGGTCGGGTCGGCACATCTAAAGGTGTGTTGATCAGCTATATCTCAGAACTATCACAATCCAATGTCCACACCTCAAAACATCTCATCCTGAGGCCAAGTCGGCACATCTGAAGATCTGCAGATCAGTCCTATTTCAATGCCATATGCAATGCATGTATCATTTAATTATGCAACAACAATGAGTAGAATAAAAGGTTAAGTAAATAAATCAAATTATTACTCACAGACTAATTTGACTCTCGATGTGCTCTCAGACTACGGTTGCGTCGCCTAATATTGAGCCAAATAGTAAAAGCTTACACTATTGACACATGTTTCGCTTTTGATATACACTAAGTAACATCTTCATAAATTTGTTGTATAATACATTAAATAGAAAAAATTAATTATTTTCTATGTTACACATTTTTTTATATGAAGTAATTCATAATGTCATACAACATTATATATATAATGTTATATTTATAACATTATATAATTAATCGTAGCCTTATATGTAATTCAATTAACATTTTATTAACATTAATTATAAATATACAACTTGTATATATATATTAATCTATTAATTTTTTTTCAATTGTATAAATATAAATTTAATTTATCAATTGATCTCCAAAAATCTTAATTGTGATATCATTGGGCCCAGAATTTCATTCTTGATATTTCAATACCCATCAATTAAAATTTCAATGCCAACATATATACCTTCTATGTGTCAACTTCCACTAACCATATAAATTTTTAGGGCTCATATTGGTAAAAATAAACTATATATCTGTGTTTTACTCGTTGATATAAACATGATGACATATATATTGTGTAGTTTTAATCTAAGTGAAAATATACCCTAATTTTGGGTCACACAATAGACTAACGTTTCTATTAAAAACTATACTATAAAAATTGTAATTCAGAATTTTATAGCTATTTTAAATTCAAAAGAGGCAAAGATAATATACTCAAAGTGACAGATCTTTAAAAATAGATAACTTTTTTTTTCCTCTTTTCTTTCTTTTTCTTCCTCTATTATGTTTCATCTCTTGTTCCTTCTTTTTTTTTTCTTTTTTTTCTTTTTCTTCCATAGTTGATAAGGGTTGAGAGAATGAGAGATGAGAGGAAAAGTAGTGAAGGAGCTCTATTCATAGCTTTTATGTGGGGAGGGTCCCACCATAAAAGATAGAATTTACTTTGACTTTTCTTCCACGTTTATCTCTACACCTCCTCAATATTCTATCTCTCTCTCTCTCTCTAACAAAATCAGCTCCCTTGCCCATTATATCATTATTTCATGTTTTTTTCTAGCTAAGCTCTCATTATTAATATTAATTATTATTATTATTTATTTTTATTTAATATCACTCGTTAATTTATATAATTGTCGTAAAGTCGTGCATTTTTATTTATAATTTATTAATTCATACATGAAAATACATGTCGAACCTATTAACTTAATATCCAAAAATACAGGTCGTTATAATTGCATCCTTATACTTGAAAATATAAAAAAAATTACCTATTATATTGATGGCAAGTGAAAGAAAACTCATTACATTTTACTATATACAAGAAATATATAAGAAATATATAAGAAATATACAGAAAATATACCAAAAATATATAGAAAATATATGCAAACCTATTATATTAATGACAAGTGAAAGAAAACTCATGACATATCATTATATATAAGAAATATACAAGAAAATATAAGAAATATACAAAAAAAAAATATAGAGAAAATATACACAGACCTATTATATTG
This sequence comes from Tinospora cordifolia, assembly GCA_030144865.1. Taxonomy (NCBI): domain Eukaryota; kingdom Viridiplantae; phylum Streptophyta; class Magnoliopsida; order Ranunculales; family Menispermaceae; genus Tinospora; species Tinospora cordifolia. The sequence continues at coordinate 9,532 of JAJIYU010007500.1, read as the reverse complement.
ATGGCAAGTGAAAGAAAACTAGTAATATATCACTGTATACAAGAAATATACAGAAAATATATGTAGACCTATTATATTGCTAGCAAGTGAAAGAAATTCATGATATATTACTATATACAAGAAATATACAAAAAATATTCTTACAGAGATGTTGAATAATGATCAAGAAAACAGATGACTGCATTTATTTTTTGTGTACAGATAATATAATGCACAAAATGTGATTTGAATATTCTTATGACTTATCACCTATATTACATTCCGTTAATATATTGCATATATTCAGTAATTCCATTATATACTGTAATGACCCGTATTTGTGAATATGTATTTTCGTATATTTTTCTAAAAATTTTAATGAAAATACATGAATTATTCTCAATTTGTCGGGACCCCTTCCCTAAATCGGAGGGCGACCCGACGGGCACGGTGGCTAAACGAACTCACTCATACAGTCGAGTCCGCCTAGTCACCGTTAAGCCTCACCAATCTCAACACTAACACACATCAAAGTAATTCAAACATCTATTGATTTAAAGCGCGAGAGTAAACAAAACATTTCATATCATCAAGTCTCAAAAGTATAATTTGACCATTAAACCATTACAGACATACAAAATGTGATCGACTTCAAATAAAAACAAAAAGAAACAGAGGACCCCTCCGAGACTAGGCTATCACCACGCCGTTCCCTCTATCGGCCGCTGAGGAACCTGAAATGTTAGTAGAGTAGTGAACCTAAAAGTCAACGTGGCTCAATGAGTAGTAAAACTAGAATATTACCTAACTGCCATCCAAAAATAGTGCATGCATGCATGATTAGTAACAGTGAAACGATTTCTCAAGAATCATGGTATGTTATAAAAACAGTTGTAAATAGTGCAACAGTTTGAAGAAAAAATAGTTTAAATACATGCAGTTCACAACTACATCAAGACTAGAGTTCAAATCATCAAATACAACCCTATGGTCATCGCTCGAGCGGTTCATGAGTCAGGTGTACCGGCCACTCAAGCGGGTCAAGGGTTAGGCGCATTCATCGAACACCCTAACCCTGCGCTCGGTCCTCAAGTGTCGTGCTCGAGCGGGTCTGAGGCTAGGCGCATTGATCATATGCTCTAACCCTGACGCTAGGACCTCGAGCCTAAACCAATCACATCATGTACCCTGACCCTGCGTTCGAACCTCGAGCCTATGGTCTCCCTATCAGTGTACAACTACATATACTTTAAATCAATCCTTATAGCTCAACATGAGAAACCATTCAATCGATGACAATTTCAATCATTTTCCATGCAAGGAATATAGTTAAGATAACAACTAAATTAACTACTCACCTCGGGTCTCGCGCACCGATGTCCCCTCGACACTCGGCCCAGTCCTCCGATCTATACTCAAATCTACGTTATGTTAGACCCAATTTCAGTTCCTCATGAAACACTACTTAATTCAGTCCTACTATTCCTAATCGGTTTCAGTCAATTCGAATTCGAATCAGTCAAACCTGGTCAATCGATCAAACTTGGTCAATTAGGTCAACTTTGGTCAACCTAGTCAAAATTGGTCAATTTGGTCAAAATCAAGTCAACTAGGTCAAAATTTCTAATTTTCAACACTTAGTCAATTCTAAGTCTTTTAGTTTAATTTGCTCAGCAAATTTGTCAATTTTTTTGCAATCAATCCAACCGTTGGATTTATGCAAAACTTTTTAGATTTGATTCAAACCCTTCAAATATTCACCATAATTTTATGTTTCTATTTTTGGATTTTTTTGATACGTTTTCTAACTGAAATAACAGGAGCCCCAAATTCTGAATTTTTTCTTCCTATCTATATAGTGATGTTTCTGAATTTCCTGTAATCAATCTGACCATTGGATTTGTGTGAAAATTTTCAAATTTGATCTATATCATTCAAATGTTCCCCATAATTTTGGTTTCAATTTTTCTGATCTCATTTACTATGGTTTTTGAGTGGAATCATAAAGATGCTCAAATCTGGTCCTATTTGTTCTAACTACACAGCAGGACTCACACTTTTTTTGCTGTCAATCCGTATATCGAATTTGTGCAATATTTTCCAGTTATGATCTACCTTCCTAAGGTGTCTCCATAATTTTATTTCATAATTTTGGACTCTGTTTAATATGTTTTCCAAGGGTGATATCAGAAAATTTTGGTTTTTCGGATTACATATGACAAACAGTCAAAAGACTACTTATTTGACCCCCTTAGACTTATCTATTTAAGACCAAATTTTTACACAACATTCCTAGTTGTTTCAAGAACGTATCCTCTAAATTTCAGGCAAATCGGATATGTCTAAGTATTTTTAAAAATTTATAACAGCAAGCACAAAATCATGGTATCATGACAGATTTTCCAAAAATTTTCTAACAAATCATGCATATCCGATAGCTCAATTCGTCATCATTTTTTACATGCTCTGAGTGATTATTTGTTATTCTTCATAGAATAGAAAATGAAGTAGACATAACAAGCTTTAAAATGAGCTATAATAACTCAAGATCAGAGTTCGGATGAGCCACGAAACTTCCTTGCAAACTCGGCCAAAACATAGTTTGTCTGATTTTTTGGGTTCTGCAATCGTGAACAACCCCTCTTCGATGTCATTTTCGACATGTTTCAAGGGGTCAGTTGGTGTTTCTCATAAAATGAAAGTTGAATTAGATATTATAAGCTTCAAAATGAGCTATAGTACCTTAATATTAGACTTCGAATGACTGAGAAATCAGTCTTGCAAAACTCAGACAACACACATTTCTGGGTTTTTATAGTCGCAAACAGCAAGTTTCATGGTCGTTTCTGCTCCAAATGGTCCATGTTCGTGATCAACGGCTTACACCTCCTTGAAGAGGGTACTGAGAGCTTTCCAACGACTATAAGAACATTCAAAATGGACTTTGATGAGAGATATTGAGGTTTGAAGGTGGTGGGTTTGCAAGCCAAAGATGCAGAAAAATAAGATCATAAATTTTTTGTAGCTGGTTTAAACGGTATTTTTGCAGTATCTCCAACTGAAAATGTCTTGGTTCATGGCTCAATGCTCCAGAGAACATGGGGAGATGTTGGGGGAGTGCATTGATGAGCAAAACAATGGGCAAAAACCATGGAAAAACTGGTTTTTTCTGCACCATTTCTGCGAATTTTCTACTGAAAATGAGGAAGGGAAGGAAGAAGGAGAGGGAAGAGAAGAAAAGAGAGGAAAGGGGGTGGCGGGCTGGGCTCTGTGCCCAGCCTGGCCCACATGGGCCTGGGCAGTCCGGGCCCATGCCCCTGGGCTGCCCAGGTGGCCCAATTTCATTTTTTGTTGCTTGTTTTTTTTGTATATAGACATATATATATATATATATATCGAAATTTCGTATTTTTTCTAAAATTGTCAAAAATCATTTAATCTTCATTTCTCATCAAGATCTCTAATTACACACCATTTTCGTTATTTATACAATTATTTTTTAAAAAAATTGAATAACCCATCAAAAATTACATTTTTCTTCCAAAAATTTCATTAATTTCTCTAAAAATTCTATAATTATTCTGAAAATTCAATAGTCAATTCTAAAAATTATTACTCTCAAGAAATCACATTTTTCTTATGATTCCACATATTTTCTCCTTAAATTTGCATTTTTTCCCATTATTCTCATTTTTTCTTCAATAAAAAATTTAAAATTTGAAAAAATTGAAAATAATACATGTATTTTCATTAAAATTTTTAGAAAAATATACGAAAATACATATTTACAAATATGGGTTGTTACATATACAATCTACTGCATACATACACACTTCAAATTGTATAGATTTGCAGGTGCTGTGAAAATCCAATTATGGTATACACTTGTATATTTTCTTTGGAACTTTTCATCAAACACTTCCCACTCACACTCTATTAAGTATATGTATAAGATGAATGCATTATCGGTGATTAATTCACATTGTTTATAGCAAATAATTTAGGGGAAAACGAAGTAACATATACTATATACATCATTAAAAACACAATATTATGAGATTTGGAGATTAATGAAACCCTAATTTTGTTTTGTAAAATCATTAAAAAAACCACAAATCTGCAATTTTCCTACAGATCGTATACACCATATTTGCTGCTCAAGAAGTTTTGTTTGACCTCTCTGCTCCAGAGATTACAAATTTTTGCTTTTTCTACTTCGTTAGGCATTCTTTCAATATCCTATTTTGATTGTTTCTACAGATTGTCGCATGCAAGAATATTATTGTTTCAGTTGCCTTCTATTTTCGTTGCTAATTTCGCGCGATTTTTCCATTTGAAATGGTAAATCCCATTTTGTAGACAGTTTTTAACCGTATAGCAGTTTCTGATATTTCTGTATTTAAATTTTTAATACCTGTATAACATTGAAATACATGATATTTTTATAATATATTACTAATTTATATATATATATATATATACGTATTTTTTCCCAAATTAATGCATCCAATGGTCCAAATGCAATAGGATTGGGCTTTACGTTTATCAACTCATGATTAATATACATAATTGAACCTTTACAGCTATAACTTTTGGATCAAATGATCTTGAACATGATCTCAGAGAGAGGTTTATTTAAAAGCTCTCGTGTTTGAATCTTGGTGCAAGCTTATTTGTTTGTTTATCTCATTTATTAGTAACATTTTCTCTTTATCATATATCAAATCCATGTGTCATATACACATGAGGGTGGGTGTTAATAGCCCTCTTATGTTTTTTTTCTCTATTTTCCGACTCAATGAAATGGGTCTGATCATATTATGCAAATGCCAAAATTGAAAAATATTCCAATTCTTTTATTCAATATTTCATATCAATAGGAAGTCATCTTTGCATAATTCCCTTTGAGATTTACGCAAACCATGTACATAGGTAGCTATTTTAGAGGAGTAGGGTCACTATTTTGTTACTAATTTTAGACTTAAGTATAGTATTATAGGATGAAATATGACTTCAATTAATTTAAGACTCATATTTTGATTGTTGCGAGGTAGGATGAAATATAATAATAATTTTAGTGAAAAAAAAATCAATCTCACTTTTTTGATAGGGTTGATTTATCCAACTTAATTTTATCCAATCCTATTTGTTAGTTCTAGAGTCACATAATCAGTTAGCAATCAATCAGAAACTTTTGTGCGATTAGTAAACAAAATAGATAACGTTACGCAGCAAAAAAAAAAGAAATGCAGTAAGAGAAATGACACAGAAGTTGTTCACGCTATTCGGTCAACAAGCCTATATCTGCGGGGCCTCGCCCAAATAAAGAATGGCATTATGAACAAACCATATAGTTGTTGCAACTAGATTAACACGATAATCGCAACACTGATGCCATACTTTGCAATACTTACAGTAGGTTCAACACCCTACAAGAATAAGTGGAATAATAACTATTACAACTAGATTAACACGATGACCATAACACTGATGTCATACTTTGCAATATACACCACACTGTACAATTATTGCAATTGGACTAACACGATGACCACAACACTGATGTCATACTTTGCAATATACACCACACCGTACAGCTATTGCAACTGGACTAACACGATGACCACAACATCAATGTCACACTTTGCAATACTTACAGCAGGTCCAACACTCTACAGCAGCATTCTATGCACATGAACTATAACGAGTTCTTCTCGTTTAGAAGAACGTTGTCAAACTTTGCTAACAAACTGCAGAGTGTACAACTCCTTCATGATCACTCAATAAAATAAGAATAAAGAATTCAGTTTTCAATACATTGGATCACTCTTGTATAAACATTATTTTCTTTGCAGCTCCGAGTGATGATGATGAAAGCATTGAACGCCTCTGTATATATAGGCGTTACTCAGAAAACTTTCTATAGCAAAAAAAATTCTGGGCCTTTTTCTGGGCAGATTGTGCGATGCACTATGTCGCGTACTGTGAGCATAGTCGACAGGATGACAGATTTTCAGAAATTTGTTTCTTTTCAAGATCATCACCAACCTACTGTGCCTTTCATTTTTCTATGAATATGAACAAACTAAGATTTTCATTGAATGGAATGAATAAACTGTCAACTTTTAAAAACAAATCACCATGATTTTGGAATTCTTTCCTTGAAGAACACTTGCAAATTTTCAAAAAATATTATGGGAAAAAAGCTGATTTTGAGTACATAATATTGAAAGATATTGATTTCAAAAATTACCAAAGAAAATATTTTGAAAACATTCTATACAGTTCAAACAACCTTTTGAAAACATTCTTTTTTCTGAGACTAAGTAGAATATCATAATAATATGCAGCAGATACCAGTTTCTAAAACAAACAAAGAGATCCAATATTATGTTTTTCAAAACACATAATATTAAAGAATATTTTTGTTTTCAAAACTAATTTAGCATTTCAAGAATGGCTTCTATAAGTGAGACAATATCACAAAATTTTGAGCATTAACAAAAAACATTTTCTTAAACATACCAAAAATAAAAACTTATCCAATGGTAATTAGAGAATATGCACTATTTTCATTTCCAAAACATTTTGTAATAGACCATATTCTAATCATGTCATCTTCAGTTTCTAAAATTAATCCAGCATTCTGTAATCCGATTTATAAAAACTAAGAAGAGAATCAATGAAAATCTTGCTTCCAAAAAGCACTAATATTCAGTTTTTCAAAAACCAAAATCTATTAGTGATTTTCATAATCATAGAGCACTATATAGTTAACGATAATTCTAGATTTTTAAGATGCAATAATAAATTTATAATATTTAGATTCTAAAATCTAATAATGGCATGCAATAAATCAGTTTCTAAAACAAATGGTAACATACAATATTTTCAGAGAATAATACAATTGTAGGATTTAAAATTTTTAATATTCAGTTTTTCCTATAAAAGTAATATTCCTTTTTCTAGAGACATGAAATAAAACATTCCTAATAATATCATTTCCAGAATATTAATAGCACCAAAATGAGAAATATCATTTCAAGAATGTTAGTAATATTTTTAGAATATATGAATGTTAATTTAATAAGACATGTTAGCACCAAACATACCAACTCATATTTGAAAATTGTCACATCTCATATGAAGTGACATTTTCCTAACACTATTCATCGTTTATTTTTATTTTATCTAATTCAATATAATCAAACAAAAATAACCTTATCATATCTTAACCAAAACATACTTTAAAGATTATACTCTCTTGAGCCTGTTTAATAGTCCAAATAAGAAAAAAAAATAAAGGTATTTTTAATTTTTATGGCATCTTTAAGTGAGATTCGGGTGCCTTTTCATAAGTTTATTAATGAGAGATTGTATAAACTCACCTATTTAGCTGAGTTTCAACTTGAAATAGTTTTTTAAAGCTTCTTATTTATTGTATGATTTTGCATTTGTTCATTTTTATTTTAAAATTTTTAATTTATTCTTACTTAAATTAAAAATTAATGCCTTTTTTATTTTAATACAAACATTGCTTTACTTTATTTATATCTTATTTTATCATTGAAATGTATCAATTCTTTATTTTCTTCAGTCAAAGGAGAGTATAGATGGGATGGTCAAGAGATTTTGGCTATTGAGCTCTAGTGGATCTATGCATCTTAGACTGTCAGGCTGTAATGTATTGGACTATGAATACATATTTCTAGTGAAAGGACATCATATTGAGTTGGACCTGCTTTGTTCAGGTGTTCGTAGTTCTTATGGGAATCGCACCAGTTTCAGCCTTTGTATCCACGTAATCAGAAGCCCTCTTTTAATAAAGCTTCTTTTCAATCGTATTCTACACGGTAAATGAATCCATATTGGTTAGTAAGAGGCTATTATAACGTATAGACTATGAAATTAAGTTTTCTTTTCATAGTTAGTTTCGATATTGGAACCATGAGAATGCTAACTAAAACGCATAAACTAAGGTGGTGTTTGGTAACTACATTTCAAACCTCTACAAAAATTATGAAGTAATAAAAAGTTATTTTTAAAACATTTTTTAATATTTTTTAACATCTAATTGAAATAGAGAGATAATCCATATAAGACAAAGTTTAAAAAAAGGACTTATTCAAACATAGCTTAAACCTTTGCTATTATTAAAGATTTGAGTTAATATAAAAGTAGAAGGTAACACTAGCTGAGTTGACAACTTTTTTTTTTTTTTAAAAAAGATACTAATGTTTGAATGCGGGCACTCCTAGAATTTATACACGTATGCCACATAATTTTCTATTAAAATAAGTAAAATAATATATTTCTCTATTAGGAAAGGATTATATATCTTTTAGCTTTTAATGAGGACAATTACGTATAAAACAATGAATTTAAAGAGATTATATTTCTCTATTAGAAAAATATTTTATATCTTTTAGCTTCTAATGAGGACAATTAAGTATGAAACAATGAATTTAAAGAGATAAGTTTCTTTTAATAAAAGATTGAAATAAGAAAAAAAAATGCAATGTATAAGAAAAAAACCGAAAGTCAACCAATTTACCCCTTTTGATAATAAAATTATTTTTTAAAATAAAAATAACAATTCAGTAAAAGAAAAGTTCCATGGTCAACTACCTCATGTGTAGTAAACAGAGTAGAAAATAAAACCTAGAGGGATAGTCTATCATTATAAAAAAAGAATTCACTTCGTGGGCTTTTTATAAAGAAAAACACATTTATGTACAAAAATAGAAATAATTACATAAATATTAATATTTTTATTTATATACATATATTATAAACTTACTATCAAAAATACAAAAGACCATTGGTTAACAAATTTTAATATACTAAAAGTTGGTATATAATTGGTATAACATTAATATACAGTCATTATAACATTAGTATAACATTTAGCTTATAAACAATAATATAATATTGATATATAGTTGATATAATATTAGTATATAATATTATAAAAACTATTGATTAACAATTATTAGTATACCAAAAGTTATTATATAATTGGTATAACATTGATATAATATTTAGCTTATAAATAATAATATAACATTAATAAATAGTTGATATAATATAAATATATAATGTAGTAAAAATCAACTATTAGTATACAAAAAGTTGGTGCAACATTGGTATACTTCAGGATAGCAACGCAAGAATGAGCAATGAGCATGGGCAAGAGGAACAGGGATGCGGGTTCAATGGCATGAGCAGCGAAGAAGAGGAGGTAGAGGTAGCGAAGAACAACAAAAGCAACAAACAGCGATGAACAGGAACTTAGTTGGCAACTGCGTCGAACTGGGGCAACCATATGAAGAAGAAGAAGAAGAAGCAGCACAGAAACCAAAAAGGGACAAACAGGCAACAAGGACGGTGGAGATGGAGCAATGATCAACAAAGCAGAAGAAGCAAACAAAATTCCACATTGGCCCAATAGCTGAGGCAAAACACTTCCACTCTTCTCAGGATGGCGCCTGTAGCCACTCCAATCACAAGGCTTTCTCTGTACCCAGGTTTTGAATCAATCTTTAATACCAAA
>JAJIYU010007499.1:0-19159 GCA_030144865.1 Tinospora cordifolia | reverse complement strand
TTTTAAAGAAATAATATTTATTTAAAAATTATATATATTATTTAAAATTAAAATATATTTATTTAATAAAAAATTATACACTAAGCGTTTGAGCGTCTCTAATCTCTAAATGCTTAATGCATTATAAGAGCATCTGCAATGCTCGTATGATAATGCTGAGGTGGTGTTCAATAGAGTGCACCTCAACACCAAGAGTGTTGAGTGCTCGGTATAGACCGAGTGCTCAAAGCTCTTCTTTCATCTATTTATTTATTTATTTTTATTTTATATTTTTTAAAAATTAATGTGAATAGCTATTGTCCTCATCACCCTTTAATGCGCTGGAGATGCCCTAATGTTGGGGTTCAAGTGACAGGCTATAAGAGATGTCCTTAGCAATCTAAGGGCATCCGCAATGTTTATACTCATTTCAAGTTTAATCTACCATCCACATCATCAATCTATCATCCACATCATCAACTTTTCAAACTCTCATTCATTAAACTCTTACCCACAATGCTAACAGTTTATTAAACTATACTATGTGAGTCTCACACACACACACACACACATATATATATATATATTTTCATAGTTATTTAAAAATTATTTTTTAGAATTTTTTAAATTTATATATATATAATTTAACTTAAAATAATTTAAATTTTATTTTAACTTAAAATAATTTTTTATTTTTATTTTATAAAAATAAATATATTTTAATTTGTATTTAAATTATTAATTTTAATGATTGAAAATAGTTAAAAATTTTTATTTATAAAAATTAATTTTATATATATATATATATATAAAACTAAATTTAAGATATTAATTTTATTTATATAATAATATATAGTATATAAATATATATATATGTGGGGCTGCCTTGGGCAGCCCTACATATGGTTTCTTGGCGCTCAGCACCTGCAACGCCCAATTATTTTAAAAAAAATAAAAAAATATTATTGAACCGAGCGCTCGATAATTTTAGGTTGACGTCAGATGCCTAGCAATGGGCATCTGACGTCCGCTGGATTATTGAGCGCCAAGCTGACGCTCAATAATTTGACATTGTGGATGCCCTAAAAATGAGACCACTGACAAAAATAGTGGCTATGATCCTGTGAATATTATTGCAATCTAAAACTTTAAATTAAATAAAAAAAAACCTTAGCTCCAAAGAAAACTTTGACAGCATAAATTTTGTTGCTATCAACAAACTCTTCTCCAGAGCTTTCTCGTACACAAAGTCTTATTCCTTATTTGCCTTGTCACCTATTCCTTTTTTTTATCTTATTAGTATCATATTTACAAAATTTGAGTGGCTTCATTTTTTTGTTTTAATTTTGTCTTTTTGAAATATTTATAAAAATATTTATTTAGTGATTTATAAAGGATAGTATACAATTTTAAATAAAAAAGTACGTCATCTCACGCGAATAGCCCTGAGCCTCCAAAAGTCAGAACCGGACAAAGCCAACGTCATAATAGTATGGCACGATGCCCTATACAGTAACCGTACGTCTGGAGCCAACAATTAATTAATTTTCCTTAAGCAAACAAAAAACAATTTTACCAATAATAATGACATTCCCCTACAAATTTGAATAAGATTGACTTAAATTTTAATTTAATTATAATAAAATAAAATAAAATTTAATTTTAAACTCACAATTTTTCCTATTATTATAAAAATAAAATAAAATTACACTCATTAAATTTATAATATTATTTTATTATTTAATTTGATTTTATTCTATCTTATTTTATAAAAATAATTTTATACTTTAAATTATATCGCCATACTACAACAGCAAATTTAAGTATGGAACCCACCAATTAATTGTAATCAAAGGAGAAACGTCACTTTCCACAGAAATTAATTATCAAAGAAGAAACAACACGAACTACCAAACCCCATACATCAACACTAATTGTATCAATCAATGAAAATTTCATTTCAACTATTTATATAAAACAAATCCAACCACCTATAATAATAGTCTCATACAAATACAAATGGTTTTAATTTTTTATTATTATTAAAGTAATGCTATCTAAACCCCAATTTGCCCCTCACCCCACATATCCCTGCCAATAAATGTAACAGAGCCTTGCGTCGTTCTCTTCGTCACTACACCCCAAGTTGCCAGCCGGTGAGAAAGTTCCAGAGGATTCTGTAGAGAAATGGAGAAGGAAGCAAATGGTTTCGGAGCAGCCCATGTTCTTCTAATGCCTTACCCTGCACAAGGCCACATAAACCCAATATTCCAATTTGCCAAACGCTTATCATCCAAAGGGCTAAAGGCCACGGTAGCCATCACTGTTTTCGTTTCCAAAACGAGTGTTGTAAAACCTGATGGTAATGTGGGTGTGGAGAAGATATCTGATGGCTTTGATGAAACAGGTCCATCAGCGGCAGGAACTGGGGAGGTGTTACTTTCACGTCTCAAGGAAGAGGGTTCTCGAACCTTAGCAGAGATAATACGAAAGCATGAGAAATCTTGCAATCCAATCACTTGCTTGGTTTATGATTCCATTTGTCCTTGGGCTTTAGATGTGGCAAAAGAGCTTGGCTTACTTGCAGCTGCATTTTTCCCTCAATCTGCCACTGTCTGCTCCATCTACTATCGTGTGTATCGAGGGCTTTTGCCAGTTCCTTTTGTGGATCCTATTGCTACCGTTCCTTCACTGCCGCCACTTGCTCGTGTAGACTTGCCTAGTCCAGTGCAGAATTCTGAAGAAAGAATCGCTCTTGCGCTTCTTAAAGGCCATTTTCTCAACTTAGAGAAGGCAGATTGGTTTCTTATGAACACATTTGACAAGCTAGAGTGTGAGGTGTGCTAAGATGCAGGTTGGTTTCTTATTTCTAATTTTTGATTAAATTTCGCTTACATGTATACCAATGTTTTATATAGGTGTTGAAGAATATGGCAAAACTATACCCACTTAAGACAATTGGGCCAACTGTGCCATCTCTTTACCTAGACAAGCAGGTTGATAATGACACAGATTACTGCCTTAATCTGTTCAAGCCAAGTGATTCTAACTGTATGGAGTGGTTAAATAGGAAGGAAAAGGGGTCAGTCTTATATGTGTCATTTGGGAGCATGGCAGAGCTGGGAGAAGAGCAGCTGGAGGAAATTATATGGGGAATAAGACAGGCCAACAAGTGTTTCTTGTGGGTTGTCAGAGAAATGGAGCAAAACAAGCTACCTAGCGACTTTGTCGAGGAACTGCAAGGTACTGGACTAGTTGTATCATGGTGCTCCCAGTTGGAGGTGCTAGCTCATGAAGCTGTAGGGTGCTTCATGAGCCACTGTGGGTGGAATTCCACACTGGAGGCAATGTGTTTAGGAGTGCCAATAGTCGGAGTACCACACATCTGGGACCAACCTACAAATGCCAAGACTGTGGAAACCATGTTTGGAATGGGCGTACGAGCTCAGATGGGCGAGAAGGGGATTGTAAGAAGGGAAGAACTTGAGATGTGTGTAAGAGAAATTATGGAGGGTGAGAGGGGAAAGATGATGAAGAGGAACGCTACCAAGTGGAAGGAATTGGCTAAGGAGGCAATGAGTAAAGGTGGCAGTTCAGATGTGAATATTAATGAGTTTGTAGCAAGTATAGTCAGAGCTAAGAAATGATTCAAGGTTTGTTGTTGTGTAACTGAAACAGATCAGGGGTTCAATAAATATCTATATAACTTTTTTTTTGAAGTGTCTAGCTATTATTTCACTAAACTAACTCTAACTCAACTCTGCAAAGGCTGTCTCACTACTCCATGGATAAACTCTGTGCAAACTTAACTGAGTATCTCATCCACTATGACATAGGATATCCCAAAGTAAAGAACAATTGCTAACCCAGATTGATGCAAGCCTATGAGATTTATCCGACACAATCTGAAAAGGGGAAAACCTTACTCAAAAGTGCATGAAATCCTCTTTCTATGAATACACCACATTACAACAAATGTCATAATTATTTCTTTACTGATAATTATTTACAATGGAAGAATGCCAATCTAATTGTTGTAATCATAGTTGAAATTTTGGGAGTCACTGCGAGGATCAATATGCAGATGTGCAGATGATAAACAGACAAATAGTTAGACGCACGATATGATTACGCAGTTCAGTGTCAACCACCTCCATCTGTGGGGCCTCACTCAGTTCAAAAATCTACTACAGTTTTGCAAGATACAACAACAGACTGTGGGCACTTTAACGCAAGAAAGTACACTTCAAAACATTGGATTTACAAGAAGACAACAGTCACTCTCAACAGACCAATTTTCAGCAACTTTCTATAGACATTGCTGTAAGTGCTGAAGACGAACAAAGTACTGTCGCTTCACTTGATCACTTACGTACAATAAAACAGAAAGAAACAATCAAAGCTTTTAGTAATACAATAATGGTCTTTGAATAGTGTTCGAGTGATGATCAAAGCTTCAGACACGATCGGAATAAATAGAGAGCAGAAACAGAGCTTTCCTTCGGAGAAATTGATTTTGGAAACTCTTTCTGGGTAGACTGTTCGATATACTGTGGCATCTTGTGTTGCGACAGTCTTGTTAGAAAATCAGAAAACTTTCCAGAATAGCAACGATCTTTGATTACATGCCATAAAATGAATTCACCTTTTGATTTGAGAAGATTGCAATCAATGTTGACGATCTGTTTGATAAAGGCGAACATTGCAAGTTTTCTAAATGCCAATCTTTGCAAAGAAGGGAATGTTTTTGATTTTGAGAGATATAGTCTTTATGTGAAGCAAAATCTGAAACAATTATATTAAAGACGGTAAACTGTCTTTTGAAAAATCCCTGCCTTTCCATCAATGTGATACAATACAAGGAATATTTTTCGAAATTAGATGATGACAGATCTTTCAGAGAGAGGTTTTCCAAAATGTGACATTATCTTTTTCAAAAATAAGAATGCCAATCATTATTCTTAGTAACAGACATATATTCTATTTTTTAGAAAAGATTCATCATCTAAATCAAAAACTGAATACAATTGGTTTTGAAATAAGGGCGTGATACTGTATTAGATATTAATGCCAAACATTATCTTTTCAAAGATGGAAAAAGAAAGTTAAGCAGTTTTCTGAAAGATTCAATAACCATATTATGATCTTGATTTCCAAAAATGAAAATGGAAAGAAATCTGTAGCAGAAACACAAACATTCCGTAAGGCAATGAAATCGGATTTGCATCAAACATTGCCAATTAAAGCAAGATCCTAACAATCTCCCCCTTTGGCGTTGTTTGGTACAAAATTGTCATAGAGTAGCAGAGCAAACTTCAGGTGACGTATTAAACACATTGCTCATAAAGGAAAAACAATTCACATTAAAAACACTGTCACGACAGTAAAGCAGGCACACATAGCAACAGGAAGAAAATCTAACTACAACTACTACTATCCTATATCCTCTACTACTACTCTACTGCTACTATCTCTCCCTTTTTGCCCAACCAATGCAAAGTCAAGCATTGTCTTCAAGTTGCTGCAAGATGGAATGAACGTGGTGTTGTTCAGGGGAGAGGAACGCAAGACGAGCCTTCAATTATCCAATGTAACTCTGCCTATCTGCCAAAGTAACAGGGGCATCTGCTGAGGAGACTGTGTGAGCCCCAGTGGCCACTCCCCCTCAATGTCAAGCGTGTGTGACCCTTCAAAAAGTTTGGTATACTGAACATATATATTGGTATAATGTCCGATAATGTTAGTATACAATAGAAAAAATTAGTGATATTGAACATATATATTCGTGTACAATGAAAGAATTGGTATACTGCACATATGCATTGGTATAACGTTGGTGTACAGTTGATATACAATGAAAAAAATCTGGCATACTCAACAATCGCTTTTTTTTTCTTTTCTCTTGGTTTTTCGGTGGCTGACATATATACTGTCACTGTCCCTACTACTCTTGTTCTTGAAAACAGAAATTTCACCTCATTTAATGATATGTTTTGCTAGCGATGGTGCAGGAGCACTGCGCTTCTTCTTTGATTTCTTCTTGTTGGGAGCTGAAGCACTATGCAAGATCAAAGCCAGAAAAGAGTACAAATGTAGCAGAGCAGAGTAACTGCAACAAACATAGAAATTGCGGTGAATGCCACAGAAATTGAGCCAGAGCATCATCCTACGATCATATATTACGACGAACCCAACAGAGCACAATAAATGCGGAGGAGATGCAGCAACAAACAGTGGCAAATTGTAGGCGATGTATAACACTCTAGTTCTCAATCCTTTTGTTTTGATCACATTGGGGTTACGTATGAAGAAGCGTGCTTATTCAACATTAATTATCAGATATGTATTATCTGCCAAGAATCGAGATGTCACTATCACACATTCAAAACTCATTAACATACCTCTAGACATACCAAATCTCATACAAATTAATTATTAGGCTCTTGGACATATCAAGAGTTGTCTCATGTAATGATAAAAAGATAATTAAACAATTTAATCGTCAAACTTCAAGATTTAAACTCGACGATGTTTGAAATAAAACTCTAAATCATGGCTTATGTGACCGAAATCTAACCTATAAAGAAAATCAACAATAAATTTAATCTGGAGGACCATATGTCCAATCTAACCAAACACTAAAAATGGAAATCATATGACAATGTCCACATCAAGGTTTGCAGTTAACTACTCAGTACTCAGTAGTATTATCAATCCACACTGCCTCAAAGGTTAACTGAAATAGAAAAGTCAGGTGAGCTTAAGAGCCCAGTGAATCATATACAATATAACAATAGCATAATTTAAATTAAACACAAAATATGCAACAACTTATCATACATTAGGCATTTTAAACGTTAGATTATTAACAGTCATTAATCAGACCGAAGGGCCTAATCCTGGTGTTTTCTCATCATCATCATCATCATCATCATCATATTAAATAGAAAGAGGAAAAAGTGCAATATATGCCAAATTCCATGGGATATGGGAACATATCCATTACTCAACCTAGGAACTAGGGACAGACCCCTTACTCCATCTCTAAGAACTAGGGGCACACCCATGGTCCTATTATCGAAAACTAGGGGCAAACCTATCATTCCTTATCATGAAAACACCCACAGTGATCCTAGTGGACCACTGTGAAGGTACACGATTCGAATCTTAATTTAATGTGATCGAATTTATACAACCACTCGTTTCATCATGATACATTAAACATAAATCATTTCTACAAGTAAATCTCACATGTTAAACATCTCATGATATATAGGATAAGGTCATGTATATCTCATGTTATAAAAGCATGCAATTCATCAAGCATGGATAAAACAATCTTGTTAATTAATGTTCATGTAAAATATATGAAATCATGACATCAAATCATTATTTAAGTGCACCCTATCATGCTCCTAGGCATTCAAAACAATGTAAACGCACAACATGTTCAATATTAAGATTTAAATAATACTAGGTAGCAAGATAATCACTTCTATCTGTTGTGTTGTTCCCTTGAGCCCTCTCTTCGTTGTTTCAATAACCTTGAATCCTCAACCTTTCAAGATTAAAGCTATTTTTTTAGTATTTGATTCAATTCTAATGTTATTAGATCACAATCTAATGATTACTTAATCATGGTGGTGTGAGCTATGAAAAAGAATCTCAATAGAGATATAACAGTGTGTTTACCCTTTTGTGTATGGCAATAGAAGGGAGGGTACCGCAGTAACTAGAATGAATAGGTGAAGGGCAAATAGAAGAAGCTGATGCATTACTGCGGTAATGCAAAATGTGTTTTTCCTTTTGTGTACTGCAAGATGCATGTGTGAAACGCAAATAGGGTCTCAGACATGTTATCGCAGTAGGCTACCATGATAATTAGGGAACCCTAATCACATTATCGCGGTATCACCTTTGTGTTTGACACTTCAACATACTAAACCTAAGACTTTGCAACAAACATTATATAGGATACAAGAGTTTTATACTTAACTCTTATTCGTTGTTCCTCTTGCTTGTCTCCAAGGTTTCTATGACATCAAAAGAATGTAAGAAATCTTGAATCATGTGCAAACTGCTATAGGAAATACTTAGTTGGGTGAATACTGATGCATTACCTTTGTATGTTCACCGGCAACTGCGTTACTGTTTGGATCCTTCACATTCTGTGCAATTCTTCTTCTATTTTAGTTTGTGCAGCAGTTAACAGAGGATGGAATGGTTAGGTTTAACTTAAAATGTATAGAAGTGGGTAGGTTTAACTCAGAACACGTGCAGGTAAAGGAGAAATATCACTAAAAGTGGCTGGTTTTGATTCATGGAAGAAAGTGTGTGACTGCAGGGTTGACTAATGAAGATTAGGGCTTTTGCACAAGAATCACACGTATATAATTACGTACTATCATGGTAACACAATACACTACCGCGATAATCATGCATTACCACGGTAATCTATCGCAATAGTCAGGTTTATGTTGAATTTCTGGGTTTTTGCTCTCATTACCGCAGTAATCCCAATCATTACCGTGGCAGCTAGAGCCTTTTGTGTTATGTTTGTACTTTCGTCATATTTTTCATGTTTATGCGAATATATATATAAGTTTATAAGTTTTATACATTTCTTCAAGTTATTCTACATTTATTAACTCCAAAATTATGTAAATGGTTTTTTAACTTTTGAGATATTACATGTTGCGTTACGTAACAAAGTAACAACTGAGTCAGTGGTAGCAGAAGAAGAGGAATAATAATAATAATAATAATGATAATAATAATAAGAACAAAAACAAGGATAGTTTCAAAAAAAAAAAAAACGCAAAAAGGGCGAACAACCAAAAGTGAGCAGTTGGTGGTAGTGCAGAACAAAGATGACGAACAGAACAAGGATGGTTTCAACAAATAGAATCGACATTGAAAACTAGAATACAAAAGCCATAGTGAGAAGAGAAGTTGGCGTAGCAATGAGCAACCAGAAGAAGAAGAGAAGTAGTGAGCGACACAGCAAAAACGGCGAAGGCGTTGAACTGAATCGAGACAACAAACAGGGGCAACTGCAAACAAAGGTGAGAAATAGGGGCAACAGTGGGTGATGGCAGCTAGATGCAGAAGCAGGGGTGAACAACGACAAAACTGCAATGAAGAAAAAAATGCAACAGAACAACATTTGTCGTGAACAGATGTGCAACAAAGAAGAAAGATCAACGAAAAGAAAGGTGCAATAAACAAATCTAATGTATTCAATGATTCATTGCTGCAAACAAGGGTAACGTGCTACTGTACCCTCTTCGATTTCGTCTTCTTGATTTTTGTCACTATATATATATATATATCGGTGTATTTGATAATATTTAAAGTTTTATGTTATGTGTGAAACTTTGTAAAAAAGGCGCATACATTAATGAGAATAAGTTTATTTTTTTGATATTTTTTGTAATTTTCTCTTTTTTAATTTCTTATATATATATATAGGGCCCCAAAAATAAGGCACCCAGGGCTGTAGCTCTTTGGGCGCCTGCTTGGGGCTCTCCTTGGTGGGTCCATATGAAATTCTAATACTGATATTGTATCCAACTTATCTTCCTTAACAACCTTTGAGCTAAAGTGTGAGATTTTAGACAACAATACTTATGAAGGTGACATCTTCAACTTTTACTTCGAAAGGCATTGGTACTAATGAAAGTGAGACCCCATCCAACTTAACTACCTTTGAGCCAAAATATGAGGTTTTACTCGGAAAGGTATCAATACTAATTAGGGTAAGCGATGTTCAAGATAATACTCTCTTAATTTAGGAAGTCCATATTGTTGAAAGATCGACAAAGAAAAATAAGAAGGAAGCGTACGACAGGGAATCTAGTGATATTAACAGGTCCAATAGAGACTGCTGTCATCAGGTATGCTTCTGTTGGTAATCTGCATTGGGTTACCTATCGAGACAAGCTAATTTTGGGCTCTACACGTGATGATTCAATGTCTGAATTAGCCATTGAGGACTCATTACAAGATGCATTCTGGAACGAGTCCATAACATAGTTCAAGGAGAATGAAGAGGTTAATGATGTCAACGGATGACGAATCCTAAAGGCAGTATATGCCTTGGAAAAGGGTGGTTATTGTAAAAATTTTGGGTAAAGCAGTCAGCTATTCATATGTAACAGTTAAGATCAAGCATTTGTGGAAGCATGCAGGTGATGTTGAAGTCATTGACTTAGGATATGACCTCTTTCTCTTAAGATTTAAGACTAAAGATGATTGTTTGGGTATTCTGGCGGGAGTTCCGTGGGTCATACTTGATCACTATTTGGTTGTTAAAAGATGGACTCCCAACTTCAGACCTTCTTAAGAAAAGATCTCCTCTATTCTAGTTTGGATTTCATTACCAAAATTGTCGCTGGGATACTATAATGAAGAAGTGTTCTGTCGGATTGGGAACATTCTTGGAAGGTGTGTTCAAACTGATCATGCAACTAACTTAGCCTAGAGAGGTAAGTTCGCTCACATATGTGCAGAAGTGAGCATTGAGAAGGCCTTGGATCCCAAATTCCTCATTCGAGGTAAGAAACAAATAGTTGAGTATGAAAACTTTCACGGATTCTGCTTCCGTTGGGTTGTGTTGGTCATGTAAAGGAACAATATCTAGGCTTAATGTGAAACCAAGATGTACAACATCAAACAAAACAAAATATGGGTTTGGAATAGTACCAGACAATTGATGCTAAAGAACCTAGCTTGAGTGTCTACCGAGAACAATCTCTGGCAACTAGAGACTCTACATTTGGCCCGTGGATGATGGTGAACAGAAAAAGAAATAACCCAACAAGGAAACAGGTGGAATTTAGGGAGGAAGCAAAGGTCATAGGAAAGTTTGAGGGTGGATTGCATGGGCTTAACATATTTCAATCGTTTGCAGAAGTAGACGAATCTTGCAGGATGGTATTTCATAAGGAAGGGGGTAATAGCTATGAGGGTGATTTAAGGGAGATGGGAGTGTAGAAGGCAGAGGAAAATGACAAAGATGATTTTGGGTTCTGATCTTTCCATCATGAGAGTTGCTGGGCAAGATTGTTTTAATAAAGGGAAGCAAATCGTGGATAAAATTTAAGGGAAAGAAGATTCTAGCTAGTTTTGGGCAATCTGGTGGAGTTGCTGGACAAGTGCACCTTAATAGTGGAAATAACAGAGAAGATCAATCAAAGGAAAGTGATGGTTTGGAAGCACACCCATTCTACATTAATTATCAGTACACATGTCACCGTCGAGAATCGAGACATTACGTTTCTCACATTCAAATCTCAGTAAACACCTTCTGGCCACACCAGAACTCATATGTGTGATTCACTGATCTTTTAAACACACCAAGAAGTACTCATGGAAATATATAAATATAATCAGGTAAGTAAATCATTAATTTCAACATCAAAACTAAATAAAACGTGAAACAAAATTTTTAAATGAAAAATCTGAACATAGCCTATATGGCCGAAATGTAAACCAAAAAGAGAATTAACAATTTAAATCAGTTTGAAAGGCCATATGCCCAATTTAAACCATTTATTCAAATGAAAGTATCATAAAACAACCTCCACAGTAAGGGTTTGTAGCAACTAGTAAGATCTCCTAGAGATGTTGGTCAACATGCACTGCCTTAAATATCACCTAAAATGAAAAAGTGGAGTGAGTGCGAAAGCCTAGTGAATCATACACAGTACATCAATTGCTTATTTAAATCAAACACAGAACATGCATCTACTTATCGTGCATTATGCATTTCAAATACTAAATTGTTTAATAGTTGTTAATTAGACCATAAGACTTAACTCTGATGTTCTCTTATCATTAACATATCAAATGAAAAGAGAGAAAATGCAATATATGCCAAATTCTAATGGGTTATAGTAACACACCCATCACCTAACCCGAGAATGAGAGACACACCCGTCGCCCCATCTCCAGGAGCTAGAGAGAGTCACACCCATCGTTCTATCATCGAAAAATAGGGATAAACACGAGAACACCCACAGTGATCTCCTATAGACCATATGCCGGCATATGGTTAAATTCTCAATTTATCTTTGTTCGAATATCAACAAACATCTCATGACAAGCATAGTTATCATTTCATCATGTATAGTGCATCGTTGTACAATAACTTAATCATGCTGATCATCTCATGAAAATATAAATAAAGCAATAATCATCTCATGTTATAAAAACTTGTAAACACTGAGCATGAAAATATAACTCATATTATTCTAGCATTCATGCATTCATGTTATTCATAAATTATTCAAACAACATCCTAGCATGCTTCTAAGCCTTTATTTAAAGCAACATACATCTTGTTTAGTATTGAAACTCAAATAATACAAATGAGCAAGGTAATCACTTCCATTGGTGGTTTTATTCCCTTGGCCCTCTTCTTGTAGTTTCAATAGCCTTGAATCCTCAACCTTTCAAGATTAAACTATTCTCTTAATGTTCGGATACAATTCTGATGCTGTTACATCATGATCTAATGGTTACTTAATGTAACACCCCGCCTCCCGTGGTCCGGGCCCACATCATCGGACGATATCTTACTTTGGGCCGCCTGGGAGGCTTGCCCGTGTTACGTTATCCTTATTCCATTTTCTTTTCCATATCCTGTGCACATTAGTCTATGTACAAAATAATTTATAATATCATAAATAAATAGAAGCCTTTATTTATTTATTTAAAAATTTAAATTACTTGTACATTTATTCAATATAGCAGAAAATAATTTCAAAACATAAATAAATGAATTGGGCCCACATACCCTGCAATAAATTCAAATAAAAAAAAATCTTAATGATCTCCTAATAGCTTGTCTACTTTAATTTCCTGAAATGTAAAAAATAATGGGTGACCTATGAAGCCCAGTGAATCATCCCAAATATTTAATTGGCTATTTCGACAAAATAAAATATTCAAAGCAACCACTTACAATAAATTAAATGATTCAACCAATTTATTGTTTTCTGTTGTCATTAAAGACCGAAAGGATATTCCCTAGCATTCCATCCCTAGGAAAAGAGTTATTATACTAATCTTAGACCCATTGGAGTGAGGTAAGATCAAATCCGAACCCTTCATCACCTTACAACCCCTATTTGGAATGTTCACGGTGCAAATTCGACCTCGTGCCGGTATGTGGTTAAAATCTCTTTTTAATCTTTTATTAATTGTAAGAGCATAACAAATAACTAAAAAAAAAAATTTGAACATTCCAATGGTACAACATTACACCACAGATCAATATTTAAAATAAAACAAGAAAAATGACTTTCGATTTCTGATGTAGAAGATCGTACAAGACGCAACTACAAAGTATACTCTCTCGGTCATGAACAATATAACAATTTAAATAAATAAATTAAAAGACATTTAAAAGAAAATAAACTAACCACACAAGCAGACATAATTTGAATCAAAATAATAAATTAAAAGATGAGAGTCATTTTACATCGAGATCGTTTCCTAAATTCCTTTCAGATCTTTTCATCAAGATCTGTGTAACACTTCGTTGCTACTACTTCGTAGGCTATTTAAAACAATTTTAAGAGAAAAGAGACCAAAGATGCCAAAAAGGAGGCAGAGAGAAAGCAAGAAGGAGTATTATTCTTGTTCTTGCTTGGATGAATGAAATGAGGGGGATAGACAGTTTCATATAGAGTCTCCGAGGGTCAATTTTGTCATTTTTTAGCCTTCCTAAATGGGAAAACTTCCATATCTCGAATACCATCTAAAATCAGTCATGTCTCAGTATCAAAATGTATCACAGTTTAAGGGAGAGTACTTACTGCAACATCATACTACCTCTCAAAGACTTCTAACTGTTGTAGACAACTCAAGGTTGGGAATACCTACGATCCGCCTTGTGGCTCGTCGATCTTAAACAGTGACATATAGGAGATGCCACCTCGATCTGCCTCAGGCTCATCGATTCACTGATATATGGATTCTTAATAATCCATCATCTTATTTTTAGTTTTACAAACAAGTTTAATCATACCAAAACATTACACATACTATAGAAATTTATCAAGTTATGCATGCAATTCAATAGTAGTTCGAATAAAGAATCAATATTATAAAATGCAATCTACATGGTAGTTAAATGAATAACTAATGCTATATAATGCATTTTTTCTGCGTGAAATGAAAGAGTTCATCATTCATCACACCATCGCCCAAACACCATCATTCAAGCATATCAAACAAGTTCAATAAATTTTCTAATGAAATTCTAATTATCCTAAAACTATCACACAAATGTTTCGAATCTTAAATCTATATAATACATGTGAGCAAGGAAATCACGCCCACCTGATTTCGCAGATTTTTAGGGCTTTCTTGCTTTTCTTCGAAGTACTCGAAGCTCTAAATTTTAAAAATCTGAAATTCAACAATTAATAAAAGTTTCTAAGATCCTAATGCACATTCAATCTTTTTCCAAAATATTCTTAAGTTTAAATAATTTCTAAAATAATTATAAAGTCTAAATATTAATTTTAACTAATTCAGGGTTATTCCAAAATTCTAGAATTTTATATATACAAAATAAGACAATTTCTAAGTCTTCTGAGTTTTTTAATCTGAAATTAAAAGCTTTAATAATTAATTTTCAAGCTTCTACTATTCATTCACTTCCAAATAATTCTATTTAGATTAAAACTAATAATTTAAAAACACTAAAAGTTAAATTTGGGCTCAAAAAATAATTGACTCATGTTTAATAAATCTCAGTCCACTTAAAATAAGATTTTTATATCTAAAATTTGAACTAGGCTCCAAATTACTAATTTATCACATGAAATCCCTAAGTTATTAATCTAAATCAAAGATTTCTTAAATTCTAAGTTCCAAAATAAAATAATTTTATTTTAAGACCTTTTGTTTAAATTATTTAATTAATTTCTATTTGAATAAGAAAATTTTAATATTTATTATTTGCATCAGGCTCTCGAATAAAATTTTAATTTCTAACACATATGTATAAATTAAAACGATAGTTTTAACAAAATATTGAATGAGACTTTAACTTTCTATTTTTCACTACTAAAAATTTTATTTTATTTTTAAATTTTACTCTTTACATCTAAAATTAAAAAAAAAATAAATTTTGAACTATCTAAAATTTAAAATAAAAATTTAGAAGTATTATACCTTTCAAATATGTGTCCAAAATTAGACATCGTTCATCGTCGTCTTCATGCAAACTATGTCCAATGACGAACCCCTTGTTGTTCTTCGTTCTTCGTGCGCACCAGCTGCAACTTTCTTTCTTCGCACGAACATGACAACAACGCAGCAGCAGTGATTCACGATCAACAATCCACACACGCACCAGATTTTTGCACCAGTTGCAACAACATATTTCATTCCTCCTCTAGTTCGCGAATCACACACATCTCTGCCAGCAACATCAACACAACTACATGCACCAATAGTGATGATGAATGTTGTTGCACCAAAAATCCAGCACTCACAACTACTGTTCTTCTTCACGCATGGTTGTAGCAAAAATACCAGCAGCTCCTCATCTCTTCATTCTTCACTTTGTCACGGCCAAAAACGCAACAACGCTTGTTTTGTTCATCCCAATTGCCGCAGCAACACGCATACAGAAAATCATACTCTAGGGCGTCATTCTTCATGGTTTCGTGCTAAGAAATCCAGCACGCAAAAAAACCCTCTTTCAACTTTGTTTCATCTTCATCTTCAAGCCTTAGAACGTGCCACCAGCAACTAAAACATTACTGGTTTTGTGTTTTGTCCCCTGTTCTTCATCCATCCAGATCAAAATTTCAGTCTTCTTTCGTCCAAACACACTAACATCTTGTTCTTCTTCATAAAAAAAAAAAAAAAAACGCACCAAGAGCAAAAAATTTTAGATCTGGAATTTTTCAGATTTGACATTTCAAATCTGATTTTTTTTTTCCCTTTTGTTTCCATCTTGAATCACACACAACCACTTAAGGAATCCCAAATCATGCCCTTTGCATCCAAATCAGATTTTTCTAGATCTAAAATTTCTTCATCTTTTCATCGTTCTTCATCATCCATTTTGATCCAAATCCAAAATCCCAAAATCACGCAACACACACATGCCCTAAATATCTTTCTTCTTTGTTCTCTGTTCAAGTTTCTTCCTTCTTCCATTTTGTTCGTTTGCTCATCACAACCAAAGCCAAAGATTCAACGCCCCAAATCACCGAAAAATCCAGATTATCGAAACTTCTGAAAATTTTTTTTCCCTTCTTCTTGGTTCTTCTATTTATTTTTTGCAAAGCAATGCGTACGCACGCACCACTTGTGTCTTCGCACTTGTGCTATCATGCTCGCATGAATATCGTGTATTATATATTTTTTCTAAAATATTATTAATTCTAAAATTTATATTTATATTTTATTAGTATTATTATTTTTTCGTAAAAAAATATTATTTATTTTATTTTTATTTTTTTGTTATTTTATTTTAAATTCTCATTTTTTTACGAAATAATATTTTAGTTTTTATTTACTTGCGACTATCACGTTCGTAAAATTTCGGGGTATTACAATACATCTATAGGTAAATGGAGTCCAATTAATATTTCAAGATCTGCTATGAGAGTTTCTCATCTTTTCTTCATAGATGATCTTATTTTGTTTGCTTAGGCAACGACTAAGCATGCTCTGGTAATACTTAGAATCTTAGATGATTTTTGTAACCTCTCACGTGAGCTGGTCAATTTTGCTAAATCTCGGATGTATGTCTCTCCAAATGTTTGTTGTAGCCACGCAAATGATTTAAATTCAATCTACAATATTAGCTTGATGAATAATCTCGAGAAGTATTTGAGGTTTTTGAATATTCATTCGCGAGTAAATCATGCTACATTTAAGCCAATTCTGGAACGAATATAAATCAGATTAGCCGTTGAAAAGCGTCCCATCTCAATCTAGCGGACCGAATAACTTTGATCAACTCTATTCTCTCTTCTATTCAGGTTTATACTATGCAATGCTTCAAGCTCCCTCTCACTATTTATAATTGCTTGGATCAAGTAAATAGGAGGTTCCTTTGGAGTGGTAGTGGCAATCAGCATAAAATATACTTAGTGAATTGGGACATTGTCTATGCTACTAAAAGGCAAGGTGGTTTGGGGATTCGCTGCTCTAGAATGACAAACCTTGCAATGCTCAATAAGTTAGTTTTCCTCTTTGATGATAAGGCAATGTTGGTGAATCTAGTGAAGGAGAAATAATATGGGGTTTCAAGATCTATTGTATGTTTTTCCAAGATGCTCACACTCTTTTATTTGGAAGGGTATTCAACATGGCATGGTCTATTTGAAAAAAGGTCTGAAGTGGCGCCTGGGTGATGCTTTGGCTATCAGTCTGTGGAATGATTGCCAGTTGAACGAAGGGGTGATGCTTTGGTTATCAGTCTGTGGAATGATTGCCAGTTGAACGAAGGGGTGCTTAGAAGATTAATTGATCAACCAATTCATCTAGATGATTATAATGGTAGGGTTGTAACACTTCGTATTTTAATTAGATACGTAAATTAATTTAAATAGAAGTAAATGTATATAAATACACGTATTGATACGGAGTACGTGTGTATTACATACATATATTAAAAATATATATTACGCATATAAATTAATTAAAATTAAATTTAGAATATTGATTATTAGCATGCTTTATATGAGATATGTGTAGTGGTTGAAATTAAATTTGGAATATAAATCATTGGTTGGGGCATCAACATTAACATACCGTCCATAGTATATATAAATATATGGTGGGAATGGGTTATTAGGGCATCTCCAATGCTCCCATTCAGTAAACCCTCCACATCATCACTTTTATCATCCACATCATCTATTCATTAAACTCTCACTTACAATGCTACATGTTTATTAGACTGTACTGTATAAGTCCCACAATTACATCAATTCATTAAATACACAAATCATAATATTTCATTTATAAAATATAATTTTTTTTTAAAATACCTATTATTTACATTTAAATTAAATATACATATAATTATTTAAATTTATATAAAATTATATTTTAACAATTATTTATTTAAAAAATTACTTTTTAAATAAATAATTAAAAATATTCATTTTTAAATGTTACTAATTGTTATTTTACAATATTTTATTTATAAAGTATATTTTTTAAAAAATAACTATTATTCACATTTAAATTAAAAATATAAATAATTAATTTAATTTATATAAAAAATATAATTAGTTAATTTAAAATATAAATTTATTTCTATAATTATTTAAATAAAAAATTAATATTTTTATAATTATTTATTTTAAAAATTAATTTTTAATAAATAATTAAAAATCATAATTTTTAAATGTTAGTAATCGTTATTTTAAATAGTTATTTAAATAATTATATATATTAAAATATATATATATATATATATATATATATGTGTGTGTGTGTGTGTGTGTGTGTGTGTGTGCGTGTGTGTGTGTGAGAAGAAGAAGACTACGAGAAAAAAAAATATTAAGACAAATCATAAAACAAAATATTAATTAATTAAGGTAATTGGTGCAACATACATTTATTGTTACATATATTGTTAACTATGAATTCCTATAATTTTTTCTTATAACATTACAAATCACACGGTGATCCTCAAGTTGTTCGGGGGTCATATTACTCGTATCCATCATCAAAATTTTATGATCAGAACTGACTTCATATGCGTCTTGCATCCTTTGTATGTCAGCCTTTTTCTTTTCTTTGTATTTTATAATTTGTTCCCACCTTTCTTCAAATTTGTCATTGACGGTTGATGTGCTTGTCCCTTGTGCCTTTCCCTTATTTGCATATTCTCTACACTTTGCCGCCTTCTGTCCCATTGGACAGACTTCAGTTATGTCATCATCACCGTCTTGACTTGTATCCGCATTTGATGAAGACTTGTATGCACCAACTTCATTCAAGCGTGTTTTCTTGGTTGCATGGTGCTGGTTAGTGCTTGATTTCCATTTGGGATTATCTTTTAACATCAGCCAAACCTCTTTGTGGTTGAAATGCTTCTTACGTTGTTGATAGTATATGGCTCGAGCACGTTCCCTCACTTGGTCATCACTCCAACCACTGTGGTGCTCTCCTAATATTTTGTTGTACACCT
>JAJIYU010007498.1:0-19245 GCA_030144865.1 Tinospora cordifolia | reverse complement strand
CTGTAATATTTTAAATTATGTACTCAATTTGATTTAATTAATTGAGTTTGTGAATTTCAGTTATTTCTTATAATATTGCCTTATTAAATTCTTAATTTTAAGTTATGTGCGGTTAAAAACGATCAAGGCATGAAATGACTGAAATAGAAAGTCAAGTGTGCGTCGCTTATAATGTAACACCGACCCGGCCCGCCGTTTGGTTTAGTCCACTGTCAAGAAAAATGGTGGATGCGTCCAATGCTTAATGATACGGGGGTTGGGGTGTTACATACCCCCCAACCCACCTTGTCGGTTTACCATTGACGATTTTGAACTGGGTTTCCAAGAGTGATCCCACTTCATGGATATTGGGGTTTGAGTTTCGATATTTCATTCTCTCTCCCTACGCTGTGGAACAAAGAAATTAAACTCTTTCGGTGTAACACCCCGCCTCCCAAGTCCCATCTTCTACGTCATCTGACGGTTCAATTCTCTTTGATAAAAAATCTTGGGATGCCCAGGAGACGGGCCTGTGCTACATTTTCTTCTTCTTAGACCCCAAATGCAATAGGGTTCCTATGTACATTAGTTTATGTATAAAATGATATCATGGTAAATAAAATTCTTCATTTATTCATTCGACAATTTCAAGTATAACAATTCATTACAGCGAAAAATAAATTCAAAGCTGAAAAATACATGATTTCACTTGGGCCGATGTGCCCGACATTGAAATAAATAAAAACTTTCAATGGTTAAATCTCCTGTTGTGAAAAATAGGGGGTGAGCTAAAAAGCCCACTAAATCATTCCATCTATTTAATCCATTATTCCAACCAGACAATGCAAGCAGATCAAACACTTTTGGAGATTAATTCAGTTCAACCATTATATTAATTAAGTCGTAATTTAGACAGGACGGGAATGCCCTCTGTGCTCCAGATCTAGGGAGAGAGATCAATTCTGAAACTCAAACCCATTTCTAGTGGAATCATTCTTGAAACCCGTTCCATGCTGGTGTTAGTATTAACAGCCAGTTCCAATTCTACATGGAACACAGAAAGTCCCCCATACCGGTATGTGGTTGAAATCTCTTTTAATCTGAATTTTGTGTGTAAGAGCATAGTAGATAAATATTTCAACAGAAATTGAACATACCACAGTATAACATGATAAATCAACAAAAGCACAGATTTTCAATTTCTGATGTAGAAGATCGTACGTGACGCAACTACAGAGCATACTCTCTTGGTCATGCAACATGATAATTGAATGACATGAATGCAAAGAACTAGAATAAAAGCAAGAAAAATCAAGCTAACCAAACAAGCAAGCATCATCTAAGTCAAAATAATAAATTAAAAGAAAGGAAAGAAACTCACCTTGAGATCACTTCCTAAATTATTTGTAGCACTTCGTGGCTACTACTTCGCGAACTATTTAGAATAACTCAAGCAAAGAAGAACTAGAACAAAGGTTGCCAAGAAGGAGGCAAAGAGAGAAAGCAAGAAGAATTTTCAACTCTTGTCTTTGGGATGAATGAAATGGGTGGAGTAGGGGGGGTTTATATAGGGCCCTCTTCCAAATAGTGTCTCTATCTTTCCAATGTGGTATTATTCCTTCCTACACATGCCCACTTTAACATCTCAACAAATGAGATATTTTATTCATGAATGTCTTTACTTTACACATTACTTCTCTATGTATATTACCATCATACTAAACGAAATATTATTTTCATGAGCGCATCTAATTAATACTTTATACACATATTTTTCTATATTAATATCATACTAGAAATACTATTTTCTTATTCAAATAGAGAAGCATATATTTACCCAACAATTCTATATGTCTATTATTAATCAATATATATTCCTTTATACTTTTATGCTAACTGATTAATTGCATACCCATGACAAATATATATATATATATATATATGTATTTATATATAAATATATACGTATATGTGTTTTAAACTCAAATTTCAGTTATTACGTCACCAAAATTTTAGGTATTACATTTGGCCCGAATGTCAACCATAAATAAGAAATTTGTTTGAATCGCCTAATGAACAATTTGATATGCTTGATTTGTTTGAATTGAAATAATGATTTAGATGTTTAGAAAGATCTACTAGGCTATGTGCTCACCCTTCCTTCTATTTTTCAGGTAATTGATTTACATGAAGGTCATGAAAATTAGTTAGGTTCTTTTATTTAAAAAGTTTTTAATTTCTATGTAAGGGCATGTTGCCCAAGTTTTGAATCTTCCGCTGTAACAGTTTTTCTTCAAGATCAAATTATGTACTCAATTTATTTTATTAATTGAGTTTATGAATTTCAGTTATTTCCTATACTATTGCCTTATTAAATTCTTAAATTTAAGTTATGTTCTGTTAAATACAAGTAAGGCATGAAATAATTGAAATAGAAAGAAAGTCAAGTGTGTGTCACTTGTAAAGTAACACTGGCCCAGCCCGCCGTTTGGTTTAGCCCACCATCAAGAGAATGGTCTTCGTGTCCAATGCTTAAAGATATGGGGGTTGGGGTGTTACAAGTTGGTTCTTTTTCCACAAAAGAAAAGCAAAAATAACTTTCTTAAACCATTTTACAAATTCCTAGAGTGCAGAGAGAGCAAAATAAGGTACTTTGAATTTTATGAGTACCGAGCATGTTAAGATGCAACAGTAAGTCAAGTTTATCATTACAGTGATGTTTCCTTCAAACAATTAGGGACACAAAGGACCTTTGCTATCTGAACTGGCAAAAAAATCCCTTAGGGATTGCTATCAGAATGAAACAAGGTAGTAAGCACTAAGAGTTCTTTCAAATAAACTAAATTAATCACAATCAAGTCGTTGGCCACCTTTTTTACAATTAAAAATAAGAAAAGATAGTAGTTTGTTCATTTACAAGATTATAAAGAGAGGAATGTGGACTACGTTTGTTTTTACGAGTACCTAGCTAGCTGACAATGCGGTGAGCTCAATTGAAAGCCTAAAGTAACACTTTTATCAGGCTAGGGTGCCAAACTACCGTTGGTACTTAAATGAGCTACAAAGTACCCTTAAATAATTATAATTCATCCTAAATGAAGCAATTACCAATAGAAACTCATATCAAAGAAAGAAATCTATTCTAAATGGGCTATCGATTTTTTTCAATGAAAAAAAATTGAATATTACTTCCTTAAGTTGTTTGGTCATTTGTAAGAGTGCAATGAAGCTAAAAATTGTTATTTCAAGCCTCATGTGTGCGTAGATGGTTAAGAAAAATGTGAATTCAAGAAAATATTAGCATTTTTCCTTAAAAACTAGGCATTTAAAATCAACTATTCCCTTCTAATTGTGGAACTAAGTAATAAAATGCTCCTATAAGCTAAGAAGATATGTTTTTAGTGAGAAATTTGACTCTTTGTCTATAAGATAAAAAAATATACTTTGTTAAATCATTTCATCATTCGTTAGAGTGCAGAGAGACCAACAAAAGGTAGTTTGAATGCCATGAGCACGAGCTTGTGAAGATGCATTAGGAAAGTCAAGTTTATCGTTAAAGTATTGCTTTCTTCGAGCAATTAGGGAAGCAAAGGACCTTTCTCTCCGAATGAGCTAAAAAAGTGCTCGCAAAAATGCCATCATAAAGACATAAAGAAATAAGCTGAAAAAGCTCTTTCAAGTAAAAAAAAATTAGTTCCAAACGAGCCATGGACACCTTCTTTACTATTAAAAACAAGAAAAAAAAATTGTTTGTTCATTTTCAAGATCATCAGGAGTAGAACGAGGACTACACTCATTCTTACCAGTGGCTAGCTAGCTTAGAATGTGACAAGCTCAATTGAAAGCCCAATGTTACATTTTTCTTGGGAGACAAGGGCCCCCCAACTTCCTTGGGCAGTTAAATGAGTTAAAAGATCATTTTAAAATTCCTCTAAAATGAAGCATTAAGCAAGGAAAACTCATGTCAAAGAAAGAAATCCATTCTAAATAAGCTATTTTCTTGTTTTGCTACGGAAGAGCATTGAACGTGACTTCTTTAAACCATTTAGTCATTTGTAAGCATGTAATGAAGATATAAATAACTATTTTGAGTTTCACGTGTATATAGATGGTTAAGAATGCTATAAAATGTGACTTCATGGTGCAATTAGCATTTTTCCTAAGAAAACTAGGCGGTTAAAACCAACAATTCCTTCTAATTGAGGAAGGAAGCAAAAAAGACTTTCATAAATTTAGAAAAGATGTATTTTGGCAAGCAAGTGGCTCTTTTTGGATAAGAAAAAAGCAAAAATAACTTTTCTAAACCATTTTAATAAATTGGCAGAGTGCAGAGAGAGCAACAAAAGGTATTTTGAATTCTACAAGTACCAAGCTTATTAAGATGCTATATAAAGTCAAGTTTATCATTAAAGTCATGCTTTCTTCGAGCAATTAGGGACAAAGCACCTTTGCTATCCGAACGAGCAAGAAAATCGCTTAGGAAATGCCATTGGAATGAAACAAGGAAGTAAGCCATAAGTGCTCTTTCAAGTAAAGATAACTAGTCGCAAATCCAGCCATTTCCCCTTTTCTATAATTAAAAACAAAAAGAACAAGTAGTTAGTTCATTTACAAGAGTAGAAAGAGAGCAACGTAGACTACGTTTGTTTTTAATCGTACGTAGCTAGCTAGGAATGTGATGTGCTCAATTGAAAGCCTGAAATAATAATTTTCACAGGAAACTAGAGTCCCGAACTACCATGGTACTTAAATGAGTTAAAAAGTACCCTTAAATAATTATTAGTCATCCTAAATGAAACAATGAACAATAGAAACTCATATCAAAGGAGTGAATCTATTTTAATTGGGCTATCGATTTTTTTTTGTGGAAGAACATTGAATTCTACTTCTTTAAGTTGTTTAGTCATTTGTAAGAGGGTAATGAAGCTAAAAGCTGCTATTTCGAGTTTCATGTGTGCGTAGATAGTTAAGAATACAATAAAATGTGAATTCCCAATAAAATTAGCAGTTTCCCTTAAAAACTAGGCACTTAAAATCAACTACGCCCTTCTAATTGGGGAACTAAGCAATAAAAACCTTTCATAAACTAAGAAAATATGTTTTTAGTAAGCAATTGACTCTTAGTCTATAAGATAAAATAAAAAAAATACTCTGTTAAATCATGTCATCATTTGCTTGAGTGTAGAGAGACCAACACAAGGTACTTTGAATGTCATGAGCACGAGCTTGTTAAGATACGATAGAAAGTCACGTTTGTCATTAAAGTGATGCTTTCTTCGAGCAATTAGGGATGCAAAGCACCTTTGCTATTCGAACGAGCTAAAAATTGCTTGCAAAATGCCATGGGAATGGCATAAGGAAATAAGCTGGAAAAGTTCTTTCAAGTAAAAAAAAAATTAGTTACAATCGAGTCGTTGGCACCTTTTTTACAAAAAAAATAAGTTGTTTGTTCATTTACAAAATCATAAGGAGTGGAATGAGGACTGTGTTTGTTCTTACGAGTGGTTAAGTAGCTAAGAATGTGACGAGCTCAATTGAAAGCCCAAAGTAAGGTTTTTCTTGGGAGACAAGGGTCCCCGTAACTTCCTTAGACAGTTAAATGAATTAAAAGGTTACTTGCAATATTTTAATTACTTCAAAATGAAGCATTGTGCAATGAAAACTCATGTCAAAGAAAGAAATCTATTCTAAATAGGCTATTTTCTTGTTTTTTCTATGGAAAAGCATTGAACGTGACTTCTTTAAACCATTTAGTCATTTGTAAGAGTGTAATGAAAATGTAAATAGCTATTTTGAGTTTTATGTGTATATAAGTGGTTAAGAATGCAATAAAATGTGACTTCATGGTGCAATTAGCATCTCCTTTAAGAAATGAGGTGGTTAAAACCAACAACTCCTTCTAATTGAGGAAAGAAGCAAAAAAGGCTATCATAAATTTAGAAAATATGTACTTTGGCAAGCAATTGACTCTTTCTCTACAAGAAAAAAGCAAAAATAACTTTCTTAAACCATTTTATAAATTCGTAGAGTGCAGATAGAGCAACAAAATGTAATTTTAGTTCTACGAGTACCGAGCTTAGGAAGATGCGATAGAAAGTCAAGTTTATCATTATAGTGATGCTTCGCTCAAGCAATTAGGGACACAAAGCACCTTCGCTACTTGAACGGGCTAGAAAATCGCTAGGGAAATGTTATCAGAATGCTACAAGGAAGTAAGTTGTAAGAGGCCTCTCAAGTAAAGAAAATTAGTCGCTATTGAGCCATTGGGCTCTTTTCTACAGTTAAAAACAAGAAAAAAAAGTCATTTGTTCATTTACAAAATTATAAAAAGAGCAACATGGACTACGTTTGGTTTTATGAGAGTACCTAGCTAGCTAAGAATGTGATGAGTCAGTTGAAAGCCCAAAGTAATGCTTTTCTCAAGAAACTAGGGTCCCGAACTACCATTGGTACTTAAATGAGTTAGAGAGTACCCTTAAATAATTATAAGTTGTCCTAAATAAAGTAATGACCAATAGAAACTAATATCAAAGAAAGAAATCTATTCTAAATTGGCAATCAATTGTTTTTTATGAAAGAACATTGAATGTGACTTCTTTAAACTATTTAGTCATTCGTAAGAGTGTAATTAAGATATAAATAGCTATTATGAGCTTCATTATACATTGATGGTTAAGAATGCACTAAAATGTGAATTCATGGTGCAATTAGCAATTCCTCTGAGAAATTAGGCGATTAAAACCAACAACTCCTAATAGAGGATGGAAGGAAAAAATACTTTCACAAATTTAGAAAATATGTTTGTTGGCGAGCAATTGGCTCTTTCTCTGCAAGAGAAAAGCAAATATAACTTTCTTAAACCATTTTATAAATTGGTAGAGTGCAAAAAGAGCAACTAAAGGCACACAGAGCTCGACGAGTACAGAACTTGTTAAGATGCGATAGAAAGTCGAGTTTATTACTAAAGTGATGTTCCCTTTGAGTAATTAGGCACATAGAGCGTTTTTGCTATCTGAACGGGCTAGAAAATCACTTAGGAAATGCTATCGAAATGACACAAGGAAGTAAGCCATAATAACTCTCTCAAGTAAAAGAAACTAGTCGCCATCAAGCTGTTGGCCCCTTTTCTACCGTTAAAAACAAGAAAAACAAGTAGTTTGTTCATTTACAAGACTATAAAGAGAGCAACATGAACTATATTTGTTTTTACGAGTACCTAGCTAGCTAAGAATGCGATAAGCTTAATTGAAGGCCAGAAGTAATGTTTTTCTCAGAAAACTAGGGTCTCGAACTACCACTGGTACTTAAATGATGAGTATAGAAAGTACCCTTCAATAATTATAAGTCATCCAAATGAAGTAAGGACCAATAAAAACTCATATCAAAGAAAGAAATCTATTCTAAATGGGCTATCGATTATTTTTCTATGAAAGGGAATTGAATGTGATTTCTTTAAACTATTTTTTCATTTGCGAGAGTGTAATGAAGACATAAATAACTATTTTGAGTTTTACATGTATATAGATGGTTAAGAATGCAACAAAATGTGAATTCATGTTGCAATTAACATTTCTCTTGAGAAATTAGGCAATTAGAACCAACAACTCCTAATTGAAGAAGGAAGCAAGAAAGACTTTCACAAATCTAGAAAATATGGTTTTTGGTGAGAAATTAGCTCTTTCTCTACAAGAGAAAAGCAAAAATAACTTTCTTAAACCATTTTATAAATTGGTAGAGTGCAGAGAGAGCAACAGAAGGTACTTTGAGTTCTACAGGTACCGAGCTTGTCAAGATGTGATAGAAAGTCAAGTTTATCATTAAAGTGATGCTCCCTTGGAGCAATTAGGGGCACAAAGCACCTTTGCTATCTAAACAGCTAGAAAATCGCTATGGAAATGCTATTTGGACAAAAAAAGGAAATAAGATGGAAGAACTCTCTCAAGTAAAGAAAATTAGTCGCCATCAAGCCGTTGGCCCCTTCTCTACAGTTAAAAACAAGTAGTTTCTTTATCTAAATTACTATAAAGAGAGTAACGTCGACTATGTTTGTTTTTATGAGTACCTAGATAACTAAGAATGCGATAAGCTCAATTGAAAGCCTAAAGTAACACTTTTCTCAAAATCTAGGGTCCCCAACTACCGTTGCTACTTAAATGAGTTAGAAAAGCACCCTTAAATAATTAAGTCATCCTAAATGAAGCAATGACCAATAGAAACTCATATCAAATAAAGAAATCTATTCTAAATGGGCCATCGATTGTTTTTCTATAGAAGAACATTGAATGTGACTTCTTTAAACTATTTAGTCATTTTAGGAGTCTAATGAAGATATAAACAACTATTTTGAGTTTCATGTGTATATATAGATGGATAAGAATGCAATAAAAATGTGAATTCATAGTGCAATTGGCATTTCTCTTGAGAAATCAAGGAGGCAATTAAAACCAATAACTTCTAATTGAGGAACGAAGCAAAAAACATTTTCATAAATTTAGAAAATATGTCTTTTGGTGAGCAATTGGTTCTTTTTCTACAAGAAAAAAGCAAAAATAACTTTCTTAAACCATTTTACAAATTCGTAGTGTGAAGAGAGAGCAACAGAAGGCACTTTGAATTCTAAGTACCGAGCATGTTAAGATGCAATAGTAAGTCAAGTTTATCATTAGAGTGATGCTTCCTTCAAGCAATTAGGGACAAAACACACTTTTGCTATATGAACTAGCTAGAAAATCGCTTAGGAAATGCTATTGGAATGAAACAAGGAAGTGTAATAAGAGCTCTTTCAAGTAAACTAAATTAGTTGCAATCAAGCCATTGGCCACTTTTTTCTACAGTTAAAAATAAGAAAAGCAAGTAGTTTGTTCATTTACAAGATTATGAAGAGAGCAATGTGGATACGTTTGTTTTTACAAGTACCTAGCTAGCTAAGAATGCAGTGAGTTCAATTAAAAGCTTGAAGTAATGCTTGTATCAAGAAACTAGGGTCCCAAACTATCGTTGCTACTTAAATGAGTTACAAAGTACCCTTAAATAATTATAATTCATCCTTAAGTTGTTTGTTTATTTGTGAGAGTGTAATGAAGCTAAAAATTGCTATTTTGAGCCTCATGAGTGCATAGATCGTTAGGAAAAATATGAATTCAAGATAAAATTAGAATCTTTCCTTAAAAACTAGGCACTTAAAACCAATTAGTTCCTTCTAATTGTGGAACTAAGAAATAAAAAGCTCTCATAAGCTAAGAAGATATGTTTTTTAAGTGAGCAATTGACTCTTTGTCTATAAGATAAAAGGAAAAAAAAATACTTTGGTAAACCATTTCATCATTCGCTGGAGTGCAAAAAGACCAACAGAAGGTACTTTGAATACCATGAGCACGAGCTTGTTAAGATGTGATGGGAAGTCAAATTTATAATTAAAGTGATGCTTTCTTCGAGCAATTAGGGACGCAAAGCACCTTTATTCTCTGAACGAGCTAAAAAATTGCTTGCGAAATGCCATCGAAAAGACATAAAGAAATAAGCTGAAAAAGCTCTTTCAAGTAAAAAAATTAGTTCCAATTAAGTCGTTGGCACCTTCTCTATTGTTAAAAACAAGAAAAATAAGTTGCTTGTTCATTTACAAGATCATCGGGAGTGGAACGAGGACTACGTTCGTTCTTATGAGTGACAAGCTAGCTAAAAATGTGACCAGCTCAATTGAAAGCCCAAAGTAATGCTTTTCTTGGGAGACAAGGGTCCCCCCAACTTCCTTGGGCAGTTAAATGAGTTAAAAGGTTATTTTAAATATTCTAATTTTTCCAAAATGAAGCATTAAGCAATGACAACTCGTGTCAAAGAAAGAAATCCATTCTAAATAAGTTATTTTCTAGTTTTCCTATTGAAGAGCATTGAATGTGACTTCTTTAAACCATTTAGTCATTTGTTTAATAAAGATATAAATAGCTATTTTGAGTTTCACATGTATATAGATGGTTAAGAATGTAATAAAATTTGACTTCATGGTGCAATTAGTGTTTTCCCTAAGAAATTAGGTGGTTAAAACCAACAACTCCTTCTAATTGAGGAAGGAAGCAAAAAGGACTTTCATAAATTTAGAAAATATGTGTTTATGCAAGCAATTGGCTCTTTCCCGACAAGAGAAAAGCAAAACTAACTTTCTTAAACCATTTTTATAAATTGGTAGAGTGAAGAGAGTGCAACATAAGGTACTTTGAATTCTACGAGTACTGAGCTTATTAAGATGCTATATAAAGTCAATTTTATCATTAAAGTCATGCTTCCTTCAAGCAATCAGGGACAAAGCACCTTTGCTATCCAAGCGGGCTAGAAATGCCATTAGAATGAAACAAGGAAGTAAGCTATAAGTGTTCTTTCAAGTAAAGATAACTAGTCACAAATCGAGCCGTTTCCCCTTTTCTGCTATTAAAAATAAGAAAACAAGTAGTTTGTTCATTTACAAGATTACAAAGAAAGCAACGTAGACTACATTTCTTTTTTCTCGTACCGAGCAAGCTAAGAATGTGATTTGCTCAATTGAAAGCAAAAGTAACATTTTTTCTCGTACTGAGCAAGCTAAGAATGAGTTAGAAATTACCCTTAAATAATTATGAGTTATCCTAAATGAAGCAATAACCAATACAAACTCATATCAAAGAAAGAAATCTACTCTAAATGGGTTATCGATTGTCTTTCTATGGAAGAACATCGAATATTACTTCCTTAAGTTGTTTTGTTGTTTGTAATAGGGTAATGAAGCTAAAAGTTGCTATTTCGAGTTTCATGTGTGCATAGATGGTTAAGAATACAATAAAATGCAAATTCCTAGAAAAAAAAAGTTAGCATTTTCCATTGAAAACTATACACCTCAAATCAATTACTCCCTTCTAATTGAGGAACTAAGTAATAAAAGGCTTTCCATAAGGTAAGAAAATATGTTTTCAGTGAGCAGTTGACTCTTTGTCTACAAGATAAAAGAAAAAAATACTTTGTTAAACCGTTTCATCATTTTCTAAGGTGCAGAGAGACCAACAGAAAGTACTTTGAATGCCATGTTCACAAGCTTGTTAAGATGCAATAGAAAATCAAGTTTATCATTAAAGTGATGCTTTCTTCTGCAAAACAACTTTGCAATCCGAACATGCTAGAAAAATGCTTACAAAATGCTATGGAAATGACAGAGAAATAAGTTGGAAAAGCTCTTTCAAGTAAAGAATACTAGTTGCAATCGAACTGTTGGCACCTTCTCTACAGTTAAATAAGTTGCTTGCTCATTTACAAGTTCATTAGGTGTGAAACGAGGATACGTTCGTTGCTACGAGTGGCTAGCTAGCTAAGAATGCAACGAGCTCAATTGAAAGCCCAAAGTAATGCTTTTCTTGGGAGACAAGGGTCCCCCGAACTTCCTTGGGCAGTTAAATGAGTTAAATGGTCACTTTAAATATCCTCCAGAATAAAACATTGAGCAATGAAAGCTCGTGTCAAAGAAAAAAATTCTAGATAGTTTGTTTTCATGTTTTTTACGGAAGAGCATTAAATGTGACTTCTTTAAACTATTTTGTCATTTGTAAAAGTGTAATGAAGATACTAATAGCTATTTTGAGTTTCAAGTGTATATAAATGGTTAGAAATGTAATAAAATGTGAGAATTCATGGTGTAATTAGCATTTATCCTAATTAGGTGGTTAAAACCAACAACTCCTTCTAATTGAGGAAAGAAGCAAACAAGACTTTCATAAATTTAGAAAATATGTTTTTGGCGAGAAATTGATTCTTTCTCTACAAGAGAATAGCAAAAATAACTTTCTTAAACCATTTTATAATTAGTAGAGTGCAAAGAGAGCAACAGAAAGTACTTTGAATTCTACAAGCATCAAGCTTGTTAAGATGTGATAGAAAGTCAAGTTTATCATTAAAGTGATGTTTCCTTCGAGCAATTAGGGACAAATAGCACCTTTGCTACCTGAATGGGTCGGAAAATTGCTTACGAAATGTTATCGGAATGAAACAAGGAAGTAAGCCATAAGAGCTCTTTTTCTAGTATATAAAATTAGTCGCAATCGAGCCGTTAGCCCCTTTTCTACATTTAAAAATAGGAAAACCAAGTAGTTTGTTCATTTACAATAAAATGAAGCTAAAAAATTAGCATTTTCCTTAAACTATTTGTTTGCTTGTGAGAGGGTAATGAAGCTAAAAATTGCTATCTAGAGTTTCATGTGTGCGTAGATGGTTAAGAATACAATAAAATGCAAATTCCCCAAAAAATTAGCATTTTCCTTAAAAACTAGACAGTTGAAATTAACTGCTCCCTTCTAATTGAGGAATTAAGCAATAAAAAAACTTTATAAGCTAAGAAAATATGTTTTCAGTGAGTAGTTAATTCTTTTGTCTACAAGATGAAAGAAACAAAAAAATACTCTGTTAAACCATTTCATCATTTGTTGGAGTACATAGAGACCATTAGAGGATCCTTTGAATGCCATGAGCACAAGCTTGTTAAGATGCAATCGATAGTCATCATTAAAGTGATGCTTTCTTCGAGCAATTAGGGACGCAAAGCACTTTTGCTATCTGAATGAATTGAAAAATTGCTTACAAAATGCCATTGGAATGACATAAAGAAATTAGTTGGAAAAACACTTTCAAGTAAAGAAAATTAGTTACAATCGAGTCGTTGCCACCTTCTCTATAGTTAAAAACAAGAAAAAAAAATAAGTTACTTCTTCATTTACAAGATCATAAGGAGTGAAACAAGGATTATATTCGTTCTTACAAGTGGCTAGCTAGCTAAGAATGCGATGAGCTCAATTGAAAGCCCAAAGTAAGGCTTTTCTTTGGAGAATGATGCAGATTATGAAGTTTACAAAGATGACACGAATAAATTAATTAATGGTGATGATGGTGCTTTGCATATTCCAAGAGGACCGATTACAAGGGTCCGTGCCAAAAAACTTAATGAAACACTACTTAGGCTGGTTCAAGACATTGGGGTCAAACAAGGTGTTAATGGTTTTTCCAACTTTAATATGGGCTTGGATAAATCAAATATGAGTGTTATCCAAGTCCAAGATAGTCAAAATTAAAAGAAATAAAAAGACCTCTAGTGGAAATGCATGTGTGGACAAAATAATTTAAGTCATAATCTCATTACTTGTAGATGATAAAGTTGGTTTATTGGTCATTATTAGAGGTTGCATGAAATTAGTTAATTTCCTATGTGTTATTGGTCTTTTATGTCAAACATTTCAGTTTTCAAGGTGCAATAAGTATGCAATAGTGTGTTTGTGTTTGGAGTTAATGCATTGTCTATAGGAGTAACTAATGGAGTTGTGATATGTTTTAAGTGTCAGTTAGTGTAGAGTCTTCAATTCCCATGGGTAAGTTAATAGCTATTTATTTTTGTGACTTTTTGTATTCCCTGGAGTTACATCCAGGATTTATGTAAATTGACTTGCTCATCTTTGAGGAAGGCATCAAATCAGTAAAGTGAGTGTTTAATCTGAACATTTCAGATTTGAGAGAGGCTTTCTCTTATGTTCTTCATTGAACTTTTCTAACCTTATCAAGGATTGATCAACCTTGTGGCATTTAATATTTGGGTTCTTGTTTTTTTGTTATTCAAGGGTTCAAATGGATCATTAAATCTAATTTTAGCTTTCTTGGGGTAAGCATACTACCTTGAATGGGGTTCTTACCATACTACTTTCTTAAACCATTTTATAAATTGGTAGAGTGCAGAGAGAGCAACAGAAGGTATTTTGAGTTCTGCAAGTACCGAGCACATTAAGATGTGATAGAAAGTCAAGTTATCATTAAAGTGATGCTTCCAAGAAATTAGGGACACACAATACCTCTGCTATCTGAATGGGCTAGAAAGTTGCTTACAAAATGTCATCAGAATGACATAAAGAAATACACTGGAGAAGCTCTCACAAGTAAAGAAAATTAGTTGCAACCGAGCACTTGGCACCTTCTCTATAGTTCAAAACAGGAAGAATAAGTTGTTTGCTCATTTACAAGATCATAAGGAGTGGAATGAGAACTACGTTCATTTTTACTAGTTGTTAGCTAGCTAAGAATGCAATGACTCAATTGAAAGCCCAAAGTAGCATTTTTCTTTGGAAACAAGGGTCCCCAACTTCCTTGGGTAGTTAAATGAGTCAAAAGGTTACTTGAAATACTATAATTCCTCCAAAATGAAGCATTGAGCAATGAAAACTCTTGTCAAAGAAAGAAATCTGTTCAAAATAGGCTATTTTCTTGTTTCTCTACGGATGAACATTGAATGTGACTTGTTTGAACTATTTAGTCATTTGTAAGACTGTAATGAAGATATAAATAACTATTTTGAGTTTATGGTTAAGAATGCAATAAAATGTGAATTCATGGTGCAATTAGCATCTCCTCGAAGAAATTAGGTGGTTAAAAAAAAACTCCTTCTAATTGTGGAAGGAAGCAAAAAAGGTGTAACACCCCAATTTTCGACCGGACCTCCGTTCACGTGTTATGTCACGTGTGGATCGTCATCCGATGAAAATTGAGATGCTACTAAAATTTTCTTCTGTTAAAAATCTTATTCTTCGGAATACAGTTCAAGTCATAGTATATTTGTTCTTAAATCAATATTTCGAAAGTCATTTGTTAAAATCAAACATCAAAAGGGTTCTTAAAATATTTACCAGAAGGGACACAATTTAACAATAACGCAGCGAAAATCCTTAAAATCATTTATTCGGACGGAAATGATTAAACAAATAAAGTCATTTAAAGGTAAAACAATTAAATTTAAAACCAAAGCAAATTACATTAAGATAATCCAGTAAAGTACATAAAAACTTAACCTCCAAGTACCCTATCCCAGACAACCTCCCCATGAGGTGCCCATACAAAGTGCGGTTCTTCTTACGTAAGTCAGCAAACTCTACGTCCAAGTGTACCTGAAAAATATAATGGATGAGCTCGAAAGCCCAATGGATCATTCCTACACATCACAGG
Source organism: Tinospora cordifolia (assembly GCA_030144865.1). NCBI lineage: Eukaryota > Viridiplantae > Streptophyta > Magnoliopsida > Ranunculales > Menispermaceae > Tinospora > Tinospora cordifolia. Next base: position 4,275 of record JAJIYU010007498.1, on the reverse strand, counting down.
CATTACACAGACCCAATCCAAAACATTACAAACACTTTCAAACATTAGGGGTTTCAAACATTAAATTGTTTGTTGTAACCTAAACCGGAAGAGTTGGGTAGACTCCCAATATTCCTTTGTGATCCAGGATGGAAATAAGTGCATGCAATTTGGCCAGAAACAAGAAATTAAGAACATCAACATCCAAAGATAAGTAACGCTATGCAGCCTATTACTTATCGCCATGCACGCCATGCGGCCTATACATGTGAATCACAGACTAAGAGACAGTAATGCTATGCAGCCAATTACTGAGGTAACGCTATGCAGCCTGTTACCAAATCCTGAAGACAAATCAAGTGTCGAGCAAAATCTAAGGAAAGGAACGTCATGCGGCCTATTCCTTTTTATTCCAAAGACATCACAGTCAAAGGCAAGGAACGCTATGCAGCCTATTCCTTGTGATTCCCAAGACAATGAAATTTGCTATCGACACTAAGGTTCAGGAATATTTACGACGCTATGCAACCTGTCGTACCGGTGTGTGGAATTCTTAATAAACCTTCGTCTTAATTTAGTGAAGCAATTGTGCATTCAAGCCCAAACATTCAATCAACATGATATCAAAAATAAATCAATGAAATATCACATGAGCGGTAAATCTTAATAGAAATCATGCATAGCGGTAAATTATTCGGCAATTCAACAATTTCAACCAAAGCATCCAATTCCCACAATTCAAATCAACCTTTTTTTTCAAAACATTAACAACCTATAATCTATTCAAACAAATGTCTTAAATTTTAAATCCGCATAATACATGTAAGAGAGAAAATCACGCCCACCTGGTCTTGAGCGATGTCCTAACCCTTTCGAAGCTAGAGGTCGTCCTAGAAATTTTTATCTGCAAAAATCATTTTAACGTAACAATATCTCAAGCAACATTCCTATAATTTCCTACTAATTTAGATGTTTATTTGAGTACACAATTTTTTTTTTAGATTACTTGGCTATAGTGTTATTTTTCATTCTTATTACTATAATTTTTTTTTGTTCTCACCAATACCTACTAATTTGTTCATCAAATTTTTTATTAATTTTATTCATATTGTCTAATTTCTTAATAATCTAATTCAAAGTATATTTATAAATTCTATTACACTTTGTGATCAAATAATATACCTAAGGTTTATAATTCGAAATTTAAATCATTTTCTTACCTATTAACTCGGTCAACACCACCAGAAAATGAAAGAAGTTTCCATCACCGTGCTTCATCTTCACCATCAAACTCTATTTCCAGCAGTTCATCATCGCTCCTCTCCTCGTTCATCAACGTCCCACAGTTGCTGCAGATTGCAACACCCCTGTTTCCTGTTCTTCTTTCCACGCCACCAGCAAGCACCACACTCCATCCCTGTTCCATTTCAATGGAACATAGCAGCATCCTTCTTCATCATCTTCATCACCTTCACGTCGCCGTGGGCAGCACGCACAACTCTCTCTCTGTTCCTCTCCATTATGGCCGGACTGCAACAACACTTACACACCCCACACAACACGACAGTCATCATCTACCAGCCACCGTTCTGTTTTCATCTTTATGGTCAAATAACAGCAGCAACAGCACACACAACACCCCTAACAGCAGTATGGTCTTCTTCCTTACTCGGACAGAGATGCAGCAGCATCCACAGTAACCGTAGCAACCACTGCAACCGTTCCCCTGTTTTTCTTCTTCACCTCTGCTGCGCAGCAACTCCTTCATCGTTACATGCCAGCAACTGCATGTTCTTCTAATCACTACCCTAACCTACATCCCGGTCCCCTTCTTCTTTGTTTGAGCAGCCACCGTTGCAAGACCAGCCAAGCTGGTTTTCTTCCTCATTCCACGGTTGCAGCAACTTCAACGGCTTCCATTTTTTCTGTGTTGTCCGTCCAAAACCAGCAAGACCAAAACCAGATTCCTCCTCTGTTCATCAATCCTCTGTTCGTTCGGTGATAGCAGTGGCATCCAGCAACAAGCTTCCGCCTCATTCGGTAGTTGTAGCAGCACCCACGGTCATCTTCTTTTTCTCTTCCTCTGTTTCCACGTTCAAACCAAACACCTCCTCTGTTTTTCACTCCAAAACCAGAAACGTAGTAACATTTGTGCTCCTTTGCTTCTTAAATTCCGCACCATCAGCAGAGCTCCTCATGCTCTGTTTCTATCTCGTACGCATGACAGAACGCACCAACGTTGTGGTTCTTCTTCGTTCTTCCTCTCTGTTCGGCAGTTAGTGAGCAACAGCAGCAACCATGCTGCGCTGTTCTTTGTTCTGCTTCGTCTCACTTCTCTATTTTCTATCCTGCTTCTGTTTTTCTTCTCGTGTGTTCGTGTCTCGATCCTTCTTGTATGTTCATCACGCCGACCAGAAGCGAACCATGCTTTGACTTCCTCCTCAATCCATCGTCAAATCTTGCTTCATAAGCCACTCTAACACCGCCCATGCTCCACTCCATTCTTCCATCCGTTTCTATTATTATTATTATTATTATTATTTATCCCAAAATTCATATCATTACTCATTTTACATTCACATCTATTAATTCTGTTTTTTCTTATTATAATTTATGACTTTATAAAATTTTGATTTTTTTTTTAATTTCATTGCCATAAAAACTATATGTTATACTTATTTTATGTTACTAATTACATGCATTAATCAATTACTACTATTTCATTGCCATAAATAAAATAAGTTCATATGTGTTAAATTATTTATTATTTTTTAACCAAATAATAGATTTTATTTTCGCATCACTCACACCTTCGCGTGAGCTCGAGCGATGAAATAATTTATTTACCCAATTATTTGCTCACGACGTGGCACGACCACGAAGTTACGGGGTGTTACAAAAGGCTTTCACAAATTTAGAAAATATATTTTTTTAGCAAGCAATTGGCTCTTTCTCTACAAGAGAAAAGAGAAAATAACTTTCTTAAATGATTTTATAAATTGATAGTGTGTAAAGAGAGCAACAAAAGGTACTTTGAATTCTACGAGTACTAAACTTGTTAAGATGCGATAGAAAGTGATGTTTGTCATTAAAGTGATGCTTTGTTCGAGCAATTAGGGACACAAAATACCTTTGCTATCTAAATGAGCTAGAAAATTGCTTAGGAAATGCTATCAGAATGAAATGATGAAGTAAGCCGAAATAGCCCTTTCAAGTAAAGAAAATTAGTCGTAGTCAAGCCGTTGGCCCCTTTTATACAGTTAAAAACAAGAAAAACAAGTAGTTTGTTCGTTTACAAGATTATAAAGAGAGCAACGTGAACTACATTTGTTTTTAAGAGTACCTAGCTAGCTAAAAATGCGATGAGCTGAATTGAAAGCCTAAAGTAACGCTTTTCTTGAGTATTTAGGGTCCCGAACTACTGTTGGTACTTAAATGAGTTAGAAAGTACCCTTAAACAATTATGACTCATCCTAACTGAAGTAATAACCAATAGCTCGTAGCAAAGAAAGAAATCCATTCTAAATGGTTTATCGATTATTTTTCTAATAAGTTGTTTGGTCATTTGTAAGAGTGTAATGAAGCTAAAAATTGATATTTCGAGTTTCACATGTGTGCAGATGGTTCGGAATACAATAAAATCTGAATTTTTGACAAAATTAGCAATTTTCGTTAAAAACTATACACTTAAAATCAACTACACCCTTCTAATTGAGGAACTAAGCAATAAAAGGCTCTTTCATAAGCTAAGAACATATGTTTTTAGTGAGCAATTGACTCTTTGTCTGTAAGATAAAAGAAAAAAAATATTTTGCTAAACCATTTAATAATTTGCTAGAGTGTACAGAGACCAATAAGTTGTTTGTTTACAAAATGCCATTCGAATTATATGAAGAAATAAGCTAGAAAGGCTCTTTCAAGTAAAGAAAATTAGTTGCGATTGAGTTATTGTGTAATACCCCAGAATTTTGTCAAAAAATTTAAAATAAATAAAATAAGTCAAATAAATTAATTTCAAAAATTTTAAGAAATCTTGGGTGCAAATGGTGGGTTGGCACATGAAAAATAAAATAAATTAAAGATATAGTGAAAAATAAACAAATAAAACCTTAATTTGATAATTAAATAAAAAAAATTAAGGTTTAGTAAAATAAATAAATAAAAATAAAGTATAAATACACATAAAGGTTAATATGAGTATGAATAAAGTGTATATTAGCACAAAAAATGTGAATACTACATATTATGGGGATATGTACATAGAAAAAATGCATATAATTAAATAAAATATATTTA
>JAJIYU010007497.1:0-19104 GCA_030144865.1 Tinospora cordifolia | reverse complement strand
ATTAAATTTTAGATTACATTCGGTAAATAAAATAAGATTTTTTATATGCTCTAAGCAGAAGGTTGTGTTTGGCTTTGAATTTACATGTCTCTTCATTAAAAAAAAAAAAAAAGGGTGAAATGGTGGAATGAAGGGGTGGAACTGGGTTTCGTCAGCCGAGGCCATCATGAGAATTCATTTTTGTTTGGTCAAGAGGTTCAAAAAAATTCATTTTCACCATTTTTTTTCTTCTTCAAGTTTCACTGTGTTTTCACATAAAATATTGTAAAAATATTTTGCATGTACGAGGGGGTGAAAACAAGGTTTTCGGCCTGTATTCTTCTGCATTGAAGATTAAGATGAGTTAGAGAATTGAAAAGTTTAGTTTAGTATACAAAGTGGGTGGGCGTGGAGAGGGTTAATATTTTTTTTTCCTTTTTTTTGATAATTTTACAGGACTTTTTTGCAAAAAATAAAAATAAAATAAAATTTGTCTGTGTGTTCTTATTTTCAGATTTTTTCCTTTAAAATGTTTATTAAATGGGGGACTCAGATGAATGGACTTAAACGTTCAGATTAATATTTAAGGACAGACAAACTTCTCTACAGAAAAATAAGAATAATTATCAAAATATCGTTATTTTTGTTTATATACAAAAATGAGAAATTTAATAGCAAAAATATCAAAAATTATTTATTAACAACTATTAGTATATTGTTGGTATAAAGTTAGTATAATATTTAGCTGTATATAATCGATATAATATTAATATAATATTTAACTTATAAACAATAGTATAACTTTAATATCATATCGATATACACTAGTATAACATTTAACTTATAAACAATGGTATGTAGTATTGAAAAAATATTAGTATATAGTATATAGTTAGTATACAGTGTTAGAAAAACTTTGATATATAGTATACAATGCCGAAAGATATTGATAAAAAATTTGTATGCAATTGGCATATATTAGTATAACATTTAGCTTACAAACAAAAATATAACTGTAATACCCTGAAAAATTCTTGAATATTAACAATATAGAAATTAGTTTATTAAATTGTGAAAACACATTAAATACTTGAGGGTAGAACGATAATTTTGTCTTTTAGGGGGAGAACGATAAATTAACATAAAAAGTTAAAAATATATATATTACTATCCTAATTATCTCATGAGTAATTTCACAAAAAATAAAATAAAATATATTAAAATATGAGTAGTGGAATAGGACGGTGGAATATATTAAAATATGAGTAGTAGGGTGGTGGGATATATTAGAATATGAGTAGTGAAATAAGATGATGAGATATATTAAAATATGAGTAATTTCATTCTTTTCTTCTTCGTTCTCAAGAGAAAGAGAGTCTTTTCATTCTTTTATTCTTCGTTTTTAAGAGAATGAGAGTTTTTTCATTCTTCTCTTCTTCATTTTTCTTCTTAGTTCTCTTTTAGCTCAAGAGAAAAAGAGTCACATTGCTCTCTTCTTGAGTGTAGAAAGAAGGTTGAAGACTTGAGAAAGCTCAGATTATTAAGATTAGAATGACTTAAGTGTTAAAGGTGAGGATGAATACTTATACTCTTTAGTATTATCTTACTTCTAAATATGAAGTATGATTGGTTGTTTACTCTTATTAAATATTTAGAAGCATGTTAGGGATGTGTTTGACAGTTGTCAGGATGATTCGTTGTCTTTTGTAATGTTGATAGCATGTTATGTGATTCATAAATATCAAATACTGTTTAGATGATATGCTCTATATATCTTGTAAAACTTGTTAAAATATGTTATTTATTTATATTTGGAATAATGATACTATGAGTATGCTAGTGGTCACTTAATAAAGATGATTAAAAGATGTAACTTCGTACCGACGCAGTGATGTTGACGTTGTGGCAGTGGTCTAGTGTCATTGTCAATGTTCCTAACTCAAGGCGGGTCTTAATGTTATTATAGCAGTAGTAAGATAGAACTAATAGTGTAGTTAAGACTTCACTCCTAAGATAGGGTCATGAACAGGAAACTGGCCTGTGGGCGTTACTTTCGATATTCTGGGCCTAATGGGGGATATTGAGAAACGTTCTTTCAGTCTTAACGTCAAATCAAAATAATTGAACTGTTGAATCATATAATACTCAATAAGTGTTTGCATGTTTTGTATTTTGACTCTAATGATGCTTGAGATGTAGTATGTATGATCCACTGGGCACTTGAGCTCACCCTGTTCACTCTTTTTCAGGTAACACCATTGAAGGTACTTGTATTGACAAGTAATGTGAAAACAACTATCTGCAGTAGTATGCTTCTAAGTTGAGAACATTGTAGGAAATGAACTTTATTTTCTATTGTTTTGTTGTAGGGCATGTGACCCACCATGTTTAGCTCTGTTTATCAGTTTGGAGGTCAACCGCTGTGCCAAATATTATTATTGAAACTCGACCATGGGGCCCATAAATTTGTACTCGATTTCAATATTAAATCAAAGCTTTTTTAGTTATTATATGATCCCAAGGTTATTGTTAATCTATTTCTAAACCAGTTTATTTATACACTTTTATATCTTAGGATATAGCTTGGTGCAACCAGGAGATGAGATGATTGGTGCGAGAAATAGTAATATATCAGTTCTCGAATAGAAGACAAGAGTGACTGCATACGAATATAATTATGTCTCAAGCTGCGAAACAAATACATCGTTTATGACGAATGTTAAAGGTTCGAGAGCCGATGTGTTACAATAACATTGATATACAGTTGGTATAATATTGATATACAGTGCTATAAAAACTATTGATTAATAACTATTACTATATCAAAAGTTGGTATACAATTGGTATAACATTGATATAATATTGGTATACTTTTAAGATAGTTGCTATATTTTTAATACATTCGTATACTTTGTGCGCGCTGCTCCTTTGTATTAGTAAACTGTTGGATTTAATGAATTTTTTGCACTTTCTTCACTTCACTTTGGTATACAACAAATTTCTGGCACTTTCTTTACTCTAGTTTACGGTGGTATACAACAAATTTCTGGCACTTTCTTTACTTTGGCACTTTGGTATACAATGGTATACAACAAATTTTCTGCACTTTCTTCTATAGATTTTCTTCCTTCTCTAAACTCTCTGACCGTGACACCAACCAGATCGTCGTCGACGACTGTGAGAAAACCATCCAAGCCCTCTAGTCGAAAATTGTTCTCGTCATGTTATGCCCACGCTAGTTGATCACCAATATTGTTCTCTGTGTTGTCGCTGTATCTCCTCTGTTGTTGCTCGACAGCCGAGATCCCACCATAAAGTATCAAGCTCGATCACCTGCTTGCTTTACTTCTTCTTGTTCTTCTTCTTCATTTCTCTCTTTGATCGATCGATCTGTCCACACTCTCGAAGTCAAAATGTGGATCTTCTTCCTAATTGGCAAGACCATCACTCTTGAAGTCAAAAGCAATGACACCATCGCGAAGATCCCACCGAAAGTACCAAGCTCGATCTCCTCTTTTGCTTCACTTCTTCTTCTTTTTCACTTCTTCCTCTTCACTTATTTCTTTGATCGACCGATCTACCCAAAACCGCAATTTCGAGTATAAGAGCGATGCAAATCTTCATGAAAACCCTAACTAGAAAAACTATCACTCCCAAAGTTGAAAATTGCGACACCACAAACGAGATCCCACTGAAGTACCAAGCTCAGTCACCTCTTTGCTTCACTTCTTTGTCTTCTTCACTTCTTTCTTAGATCGATCGATCTATCCATAGACTATGATTTTGAATCTAAGAGCAATGCAAATCTTCGTGAAAACCCTAACTAGAAAGACTATGACTCTCGAAGTCGAAAGCAACGACACCATCAATAATGTTAAGGCTAAAATTCAGGTTTTCATCTGTCTCTGCTTCCTTCTTTAGCTTAAGTTGGATTTTCTTTCAAATTGCAGAAACATATATTGCTCATCTTTTGTTTTCATTTTGTCCTACTTTTTCTATGCCTTTTCTGTTAAACGAATTATGGTTATTGGATTTATGTTTGTAGTTATGTTGTTTGAGTCTAGGTTTTTCACTTTGGTGTTGCTTTGAAGTGTGGATTTGTTTATTTTTCTCATGGTGTTCGTGTTAAAGAAAATCACTTATCTCTTCAACTAACTTGAAGAGTAGCCGCGAGTCGCGAGCAGATCGTACCGTGAAGAGGAACAAAGAAGAAAAATATTACTATATAGTTTTTGATATTTTTGATAATAATTAACAATATATGATTTACACGTAATTAAGTAAAAATGATACATATAATTATGTTATTAAGTTAGTTTTTTTGATATTTTTTTTATAATTTTTTCTAATATTATTGGGTTTAAAAGTCGGTCCATCCAAACCCAGCCCAACTGTGCAATGGGTCACAATAGAGCTAGCCAAAGCCTAATAGCCCAATCCTATATTCTTGGGCAGCTATTTAGGCTTGGGCTAGTTGGGTGGCCCAAATCACCACCCCTGTCGTGGTAAAGGACTTTTTAGTTTTTATTTTGTTTTATTTATTTATTAACTATGGCTAAACAAATTCTATTTTTATTTAAGTAATTCATTTTCTTTTTTGAGTTTTTTAAACTTCTGCATTTTCTTCCTCTTTTTTCTTTCTTTTTTTTTTAAAATAAAAAACTCTAAATTGCTATATGCAATTCAAATAAATTGCAACATAAAATAGAATTGCAGTCCCCTTATCAATTTTATCCGGGATAAATAATGACCCACTATTTTTTTTTTTTTTTTAAAGGAGGAAGAAGATGGAGTAAAAAGAGACTAAAGTCATTTAATAATAATAAAAAATAAGTCCGTTTAGCTATATATTCTTTAAAAAGGAAAAGAGGCTGCCAAACTTCAACTTACTGTATCATGCTTATAATAAGGGATTTATGAGAGTGAGAAACACATCATAACATGTATGATAAGGGAATTATAAGAGTGAGAAATAATAAACCATTTTCTTAGGAAAAAGGTTCAAAGATAATAAAAGCAATAGAAATGATTGAAATGCATTGTACATGCTAGCTTATGAATCAAGAAAAAACCATGAGACTTTTAAGTACATGAGCACAATTATTAAGCAACATCTTTCGAGTAATTACCTTTAAAGTGAAAAACTTCTTTTTGCTAAATCATTCATACCAAATACTTAAATAATAATATTAATAATAATATGTCAACCTCCTTATGTCTATAATCAAATAAAATAAATTAATCTTACTTAGCTCTAGTGATGAAGAAGCTCAAGAGCTTCTAACAAAGTTGCTCTAAATCTATTAACATCAAGCTTTACGTTTTGTTTATCCAGGTACACTGTCTTAACAGCGTGCCATCCTTGCTTATGAATTGACAAAGGATCTTTAAAAACTGCATGATCAAGTGGGTATTGCTCTATCAGACTGCTCTCATTTTCCCTTATCTTGTACTCCAAGTACTTTATATCCATCCCTAACGCAGGCTTCCCAAAAGCAATACGACTTATCCATTCCAGTCCAGCCAAAGGAACTATCTGTATCAGTACAGCATTAGAGGGAAGGAAAACAAGGTTGGTAAGACCAGCTCCATGAACACCCATCATAACATCACAAGAGTTCACAATGCTTGCAAATGTTGCAACGCTCATCAAGCCTGGTTCTGCCACAATCACTTCAAATCCTAGACTTAAACCCAGTTCAACGATTGCATCTTCGTTTGTAAATGAGCGGGTACGCTTCCGATTTATCACCAAAAGCCTTGGTTTCCATCTCCGTACTTCATCACCATTTCCTTCAATCTTTATTGCTCTTGCACTCCTAAGTGAATATGTGCTTCTTAAGAACTCTCTGAAGTCTTTCATGGAGTACCCATTTTGAGATCTTGATGGGTCGATTTGTAGTACCCCGTGGAACTTGAGACCTACTACTGTGCTTGGAAAACAATGGATTTTGTTGTCGGTGTCAATCTCGATGATCTCATATTTAGAGAGGTTTTCCAGAATCGCTTTGTACCTGGATACCCAATAGGATTTTTTGTTAGCCACAACAAACTGAACTTCTCCATGAAACTCATAGGAAGTTATGAAGAGAGGGACCAGTATCTCAGTAAAAGTATGGAAATGGTTCCCCGAGTACCCGGCAATTGAGAAGACAATGGCAGGAACAGTGTGGTTTACATTGCAACTACGGGGAGGTTCATTAGGATCACCCAAAGATTTCACTGAAAATTCAGTAACAGTTTGCATTGCAGTAGCATCTCGTTTTCTTGCGTAAGGTCTGATTCGCCATGACTCATTCCTAGTTGAAATACCATTCTGATTTGAAGCAAAAAAGATGGTTGATAAATTCCCTTGAATCCTAATGTCTCCATTTAACTCACAATAATCTGAAATTGGGTCCGAAATATTGCAAAATGGCTTGGTGGATCCATGCTTCTTTTCACTTTGTAATATCTCGGAAACACTTGTTTCTTCTACCATTAACGTGTTAAGACCAGGGTGCATGTTAAGCTGCATACTCGCTGCAAATCACATTCACATTAGAAGAGAAAAACAACTAAAATGTCTAGATGATTGATCAAAATGTCTTGGAAGTTTCCATGAGAATGCCAAAGAAACTTACATATCGGTTGGAGGCAATCCAAGGACGGTCCAAACACGGCGAAGAAACTAAATGCAACAACTAAACATCCAATGAGTGCACCATAACCCAACCTCTTCTGCTCATATCTGCTAAAACTTTTGGCAAAAATTGTGTTATACTCCATCTTGATTGTCTCCTCCCCTACAAACTCTCTTGCAAAGACTAAGATTAATTACCACCCAAAACACATCTGGAAATCAAGTGATAAGGAAGAAGTAACGCATGGTATAGTATATTGGGCGTGTTTCGATTGGCGGGTAGGCATAGAATTCATCTAATAGTGTATTAGTATGAAGAAAAGGAAATAAAATGGAGAAAAGGAGGACTGGGGGAGGTGTTAATTAACACTAATCGATAGTGAGAATGGTTCTCACGTTGAGATTTGAATGTTTCAGAGTTTTATAGAGGAATATGAAAAAGGGGGTCTCGAAAGGGACATCTGACCCACCTAAAAAACAATCATGCACACATCTTATAGTATATAATTGAATCATGATTTCTTGGTTACATGAACACATTATTTAGATTGAGAGGAGCCTTGGAGCTGAAGGGAGTTTTTTATAAAAGAAAACACGTTAAAGGAGATTGTCTCCTTTTCTTTAAGTAAGAGATGAGAGTATATACACATATATATTTGGTTCTTTTCACCAAACAGTGGTCTAGAATTGAAAAGGGTAACACTGAGTTGAGCAGCATGCAGGGCAAGTTGTTGGTTGAATAGGATGTTCTAACAAATCTACTTCCTTTTTGATTTTTCATTTTTATAAAGCTTTTGGTGGAATGCATGATTTAGGGGTCTTCTTCTGTGTTGGTTTTGGTAGAGAACATTAAGCCTTGAGCGCCACTTGGCACATTTAGTAGTACCTACCCACTCTCCATGAACTTTTATTTAGAAAAGAAAGATTTTAAAAAATAAAAATAAAAATAAAATCAAGCTATTAATTTTGAATCACCATGGACTTGATGACAAACCCATTAAATTATTGATGTCCCAAGATCACCCCAATTTGAAATTTTAGAAAAAGGCATAAAAAAATACATAATTATCAATAAAATTAAGAAGGCATTACCTTAGAAATTAGTTTAGAAGTTAGATAAAAGTATACAATTTGTTGTTAAAGGACGCAATTTGAAATTAGGCATCAAACAACTTATGCAATTCTAAATTCTCTTGCTAGAATATCATCTATATCATGTAACAGTACTCAAAAAAAAAAAAAAAAAAAAAGAAAAAGAAAATCAGACTAAGAAAATGTTGGGTCTGAAAATTTTTTTTAAAAAATCTATCTTTTTATCCATCAAATATAATATATATAATTTTTTTTCCAAAAAAAAATTATTTTTTTCATAAACCAAACAAAAGAGAAGGTGAACTCAATACTAAAACGTGTTGATGCTATTAGGACCATTTTAGGTGAGGGAACATACGTGTGCGCAACGACGTTACAAAACGTAGTAGGTTCATTTTTGTATAAAAAAATTGTAGAAAGGTTCTGAAAAGCGACATTTGTATACAATAACGGCATTTGCTATAAGATAACATTGTCCTCAGAATCAAGCCATTGCTCCCCCATAGAATCTCTGCAAAAATGTTTAATTAAATGATTAGGGTTTTGTCTGGTTCTTAATAATCTTGTTGCAGGCTGATGATTGCAAACAACATTAAGAAATCCCCAAAATTTAAAAAAAATAAAAAAATAAAGAAGAAGAAAGGTCAAGCTTGACAGGGCCTTTTCAACCAGAGAGAGAAAAAGGTGGTAACCCCTTGGTTAAAACCTAATGATCTGCCCACATGAGGGGGAAGCTGGCTTGTATACCTTTCCAATCATAATAAAATAAAATATAATAATAGTAATATAACATGAAACTTATTAATTCAATGTGTGGTACTTTTTCTCAAAATCTCAAAAATGTCATTTATTTCTCAAAATAATGATTTTTTCTATCAAAATGTTAAGGGTAATCGTGTAAGAAACAATTATATAAATTCTAAACCAATCTCAGATAACTCTTATTTTGCAAAAAATCCTACAAACTATAATAACAACAACTATAATAACAATGATAATATTATTGCCATCTACTAATTAAGAAAGGCAACAAAAATACAATTGGGTAAGGTGGGCATTTGCTAAATAGCCATTAACCCAATTAACTTGTATAAAAATTGCATTGTCTGCACTATAAGCATCAAAAAGGTTAACTACAAAAAATAAATTAGAAATTCTCATGGTGTCATGCTTTTGAGTATAAACCAACAATTTTTTAGTTATTTTCAAGCCAAGCTTACGGGAAATTAAAATTATAAATAAATAAACTACTAATGTTTTAAAAGTTAACAGTAGCATTCATATAGTATGCGTAAGGTCACATTAAACTTGCTTGAAACAACTTCCGCTTCTAACGTTGACATTTCATGAGAGTGATCACAGCAAAAATTTTTACAAAAAACGCTTGTTTGTCAATTTAAAGTGTTTTTTAAGAAAGACTAACACCACATAGCTTGAAGAAAGATGTGAAAACAAAATGTCAAAGAAAATAATATGTAAACTACAAAAGCTAATTTAAAAAGCTGATAAGAGGCAACTTTTCAAAATTGCAATTAAGGTTGTGCTTGGTTGTAAGAAAACAATAATTTTCTTGAGAAAGTTTTAATTTTCTTTATCAAAAAAAAAAAAAAAGAAATCTTTTTTCCAAGTTTAGTTAGTAAAAAGGGTGATTTTTTTTTAATTTCCTACGTCCACACATTTTCTCATCAAAATTTTCTCAACTTAAAAAATAAGAAAATAAAATTTTTCATAAAAAATATTTTATATATTAAATTAAAAAATAACTAACGTTTGTGAACTTTTCTCAAACAATTTAAAAAATCCCTCAACATTTTCTCAAAGAAATTTTCTTGAGAAAAATCTCTTAACAACAAATACATACACAACTGCTTATTTTTAGAATAAGTTAACCAATAAAAATGCTAAGAAACAGCTTCTGCGGTGAAATTATTGAAAAGTTGTTGCAGTAAACAAGCCAATTACGTTCAGTAAGAGATCTCATATCAAAACCAAAGCAACAAGGAAGCACCTGCTAGCTTTTCCGCTCGGAAATCTCTGGTAAGAGTATCTCACAAGCATCTGGCACCGACTGTGTCCTCACCTACGGACAATAGAAAATTGAATTTTGATTTAAAAAAACGTACACATAAGCATGATCATGGAAAGATAATTAAATAAATCAGACTACCCAACTCTAAGTCTCTAACGTAGAAAAATCATTTATATGCCGCCATGACCCTGAATTAAATGTAGAGTCAACTGAAACGTGATATTTAGCATGAGTTTCAAATATTTTGGTGACATATACTTGAAACTCAAAAAGGAAAATTACTTCACAAATTTCCCGTACTGGAAATGCATTAACAATCTGAGAAAAGTTGTCATATGCCTCAGGAAATCATATGACATCGCAGTTGTTTATGTTTAATCATTCCTTGTTTTGCTCATGGCAGATGGTTCTTGTCATACCTGAACAAAAATACTTCTGAAGCACCAAACTCAAGCAGTTGATAAATCATTCAATAGAAGGAGAAATGGGGGCCATCTTTTTTCTCCTCTTTATGATAGCAATTTCTGAAGAAGGGCCTACAAGATGAACAAAAAATTGCCCTTGAGAATTAACAAACATTTCACTACGTAATGAACCATATAAAAGAAAATTTAAATAAAAAAGTACGTGACAATTTTGACATATAAAGCACAAAGGTTTTCTCCAAAAGTTATGATGCAATTGGTTGTATCCACTGTATTTTCCCCTCAGTACCCTCAAACGAAATAGGCATTCTATTTCCTATTTACCACAGTAGGACTTCGTAAAGCACATACATAGATTTGGATACATGTTCACTCCCGCATTTCACTTTTCTTACTTCTATTTATCCACCTACTGAAAACTCCATTCTATTTCAAGGAAGAGACTAACATTTTATTAATCAGCTAAATAAGATCACATGCATAATGCATCCATGACAACCACTTCTCAATGATCTACTTTCTTAGAAACAAGTCAATGCAAACACTCACTTCAATTCATTACTCACCTAGCCATGGAAACCCCATCCATACATGGACACTAGTACCCACCTACTTAAAACTACATTGAACTCTCTTAGAAAATCCCTTTTTTTTTTCTACTTTTTTATCTCATAACTTTCTTTTTTTAAAAATAGAAAAAGCAGCTTTTATTGATAAGAAAAAGATGGAATTACATGCATTAAGTCTCTTCCTTACAAGGAAACACCACAAAAAGCAAGAAAATTAACCATCCTCCATAACCCCCTACGCTCCCACCCCTCCACTATTACACTATATTTCCCCACCCTCTTAACCATTCCGACATAGAGTACCTTAATGAGAGGGAGCAACTACTAATCCTAAAAGATGCTAGAGACTGAGATTCTTCCCACAATGAACTTGGCGGGGAAAGTTTATCCTCAAAAATTTGCGCATTCTTTTCCTTCTACAAGTACCAAATCACTGCCAAACTTGCCACCATCCAATAAACTCTCCACTTTGGACCAACTACCTCCCAAAAGGGACAAACGCTAAATTGGATAACTTGTTCGTTGACCTCTACGAATATAAGAAAATGCCTCTGCCACCGAATCCACGCATAGCTGGAATAAGGACATCTCAAAAATAGATGTTCAATTGACTCACCATTATGTTTAAAAGGGGGCAACATGAGGGGGACAAATAATGACATAGAAAGCATTTTTGAATTATCTCCCCTGTGTTAACTTTCCCGAGGACCACTTCCCAAGCAAAACACTTAAACTTTAGAAGGATCGGGCACCTTCCAAAGTTTCTTCAATAATGGAAATGGGGTAAGCAACGGAGCATCGGACGGTAAGGAGAAGAATGATTTAGTAGAAAAATCTCCAATCAGATTGTTGACCCTCTCTATCCTATCCTTTCTGTCATGCAACACACAATCCCTCAACAGAGCTAGAAGAGTTCCTTCTTCCTCTACACACCTTGGCTTGCCCGCAGCTCTCAGATGGAGACACCATTGGATCTGATTCGGCTCTAAACTTTGCCCACCAAAATAGGAAATAGAACGATGATGACCGCTAGATTGACTATACAATCTTGGTAACAAACCTGCAAAAGTCTCATTGCCCCACCCCACATCCTCCCAAAACAGATCGTAGGTCCATTGGAACACTTCTGTTAAGATCTTTTCAGGTTCGTCAATTACGATTTTTTTTAATCAACCATGATAAGGTATTGATATCTTCCTCAAGCTTAGAAATGAATCTTAGGGCTAAATAATAAGGTTTTTACCCTTTGCTATATGGGATAGCATGAAATTATTATTATAGGATTAGATAGAATTTAAAAGGATAAAAGTAATGCAATCTTATGTCTGCTAGTATGCTTGAGGTTAAGATCAAAACATATTTAGTTGTTTAATACACTAAAACAGGAAAAAAAAAAAAAAAGCACATCCTAGGATTTGCTGGTTTTGCAATTTGAATTTTTCTTTCTTTTTTAAGAAGGGAGGAAGAGAAAAAGAAGATCGAAAAAAAATGCGTTTAAAAGTACTCGTGAGATAAATCATTCCATTAGGTAGGATTTTATTATTTGGACACAAGGTGGGCCCAAGTTGCTTTTTAATTCCATTAGTAGCCAAAGATGGTAATAAGATAAAAAATAATCATATCTCTGAAGCTAGACACCCTTATTATAGTTCTAATAAGTAATTTATAAATCCCATATTTTCATTGCATGCAAAGTTGGCTAGCTCCAATTGTAAGCATTCGAACCTCCTCACTTTAGTCAAAGATTTGATTCCCTCCCCTTGCAAACAAAGGGAAATTTTGCTCTCCTAAATAAAAGTAAAAGTGACATTATGGTAGTTGGTTCGAATAGCTCTTGTCTAAGCCCCTTGTACCCCTTGTCATTATGCTACCTTTTGTCATTATGCTACCCTTCTTGGCACTCCTAAGGAGTCCTTGTTGTGTGCAGCAAAAGCAAAAGCAAATTACACAAACACACACAACCAAATAACTAATGAACAAATTAAACGCAAATAAACTCATGAGCAATAACACACAAATCTAACATGGTTCAATATATCACCTATGTCCACAGAAATAAGAATCAATCCACCATGAAAAAATCCAAATAGTTTACAACTTGTACTCAAATAAAACAAAATTCCCTCACAAAAATATTTTCACACAAATCTCAAATTCTCACACACACGTCTCATACACTACAACTAGGGTTTATATAACACTAAGAGTTTTACACAGTTTTCATTACCCAACTAGTTTCCAAACATATAACTAAAAAAAATTTTAACATTAACTAAGAAACTAATACACAAAGAAACCTTATAGAAATAGAAAGTTACCCATTAAGTCGGTTGAGCTACCTAATATTATATCTCCACCTTGGCAAAAACCACTTCAATTATATCACCATCTTCTCATATTCACGTATTCCTAAAGGCAGCCGCGTCTACATAACATCCTTATAAGGAGCACAATTGCAACTTATACCATCTACAACAACTGGATCAGCATGTTCTTAAAAATTTCCAAAACTTACAAATCAATGACATCTTTGTCCTTTAGCCACAATTTATTTCAACTACGGCTAGGACACAAACAGGAACTTTATCAACTTTGCTAGCTCCATATAAAATTTTATTCCCCTATAGAAAATACAGTTATTCTTCTGAATTTGTTTCATTACCATCAACACACCTCACACAATCTTTAGAATACATGCTTCAATGGTGACCTTGACGTCTTTAGATTTTGTTGCACCCATAGGGATTATACTCTTCTTCAAATTTGGCACATATTGACTTTTGTCAAATATCTAATCGTTCCATCATGCAACTTCAACTTGATTGTAGCCATCCCTTTGACTTTACAAGTACGACCATTACCCACAAAAACTGAACCATTATCATCCTCTTTGAAACTGAAGAACTTCTCTTTTTTAGGACATGTGTAATAAGTACAACTTAAATCTAAGATTCACTCATCAAATAGACATACCAATAACGAACAAATAGACATACCAATAACGAACAACTTAGAACATAAAAACAACCTATATCATTCTCAAAATGTGCAACACTCATACTGGCATCACTTCTCTTCTAAATCTTCAATCATTCCTTCCAATACCCCTTATGATAACAAAAAGCGCATTCATCTTTCCCAAATTCCGCCTTTCTAGAGATTTTCCTCTCAATCGCAATCCACCATATTGCTTCTTATTTGGTCTACCTCTTATAATTAGATCCTCTGCTTTAGAAAAATTAACCAGGGCCTTATTTGTCTTCTCATTTGAAAGAAGTGTAGCCCAATTATCAAAACTCAAAGCCACCCATAAAGCAAAGTTGTAGTTAAACGCTCACATGACTTTGGAAGCAAACAAAAAATGAATAGAATTTTATCTTCATCATCTATCTTTTGACCAATTTAACACTCAAAACAATTTAATTAAATTCATTGAGGTACTCATTCATAATTATACCTTCTTTCATTTGGAACATGTACATCTTTTTCATAAACAACCTATTTGTGAGAGACTTTGTCATATACTTATTTTCCAACTTGGACTAGATAAATGTTGCAAATTTTCATGCTTGTCACCATTTACAATCTTTCCCATCAAACACAATCTAATTATATTGCATGCTTGCATGTTTTGCTCTATCTAATCTGAGATATTCAAAGCTTGGATACAGACCATTTTGTTGGTGCGAATTGACGCTTGCACTTTGTTGCTTGGTGCAACTGGCATTGGAGACATTGTAGTTACTTGGTGTAACTATGGCTGGAGGCAACTAGTGAGACAATATCAAGGCGCTAAAAGAGAAGGCAGTGGAACTAGAGTAGGTCGTGGTCGGACTTGCTCATGGAGAGAATTGATGTGTTGGAGAAGAAGTTCTCTGAATGGAAACTTCGGTGAGAAAAGATGAGTACAGGTGTCCGAGCAATTGAAAAATTGGTTATAAACACGATGGTGACCACGAACAACGAACTGGCTTACTAAAGAGGGCAGCTGGCGCTGCATCTCAACCTCATATTGAGACTAAGATGAAAGTACCATAACCTAAGTCTTTCACAGGAATACAAAGTGCAAGGGATCTAGAGAATATTCTTAGAAATATGGAGTAGTATTTCGAGGCTGTTCACACTTTGGATGACCAGAAAGTGACCATTATGAGTATGTATCTCACGGGAGATGAAAAGCTTTGCTGGCAAACTCGTGTTGACAATGATGCTCCAAAAGAAGGTCAAGGATTCACACCTAAGAGATGATGAAGAAAGAGCTAAAAGATCAATTCTTACCCAGTAATGTTGCGCGGATCGCTCAAGAAGCACTTCAAAGTCTCAAGCAAAAGGGCTCTGTTTGACATTATTAAGGCGTTCTCTTCGTTGATGTTGGACATCAAGAATATGAGAAAAAAGGACAAGTTCTTTAACTTCACCTCAAGATTATAGCCTAAGGCGCAAGTTGAGTTGCAGAGGCAGAAGATGAAGGATTTACTGAGTGCAATAGTTGCGGTGGATGCTTTGGTGGACTATTAGTTTACTTTTTTCCTTAAATATTGATGGCAACAAGGCGAAAGACAGAGATAGGGGCAAACAGGGCTTTAAGGGCCACCAAGAAAGTGAAATGGATTTCGAGTCCAAAGCATGGGATGATCAATCTCAATAGAAAAACCAGAAAGGTCAACTGATTGTTTCATATGCAGTGGACCTCACTTGACACAGGAGTGTCCAAAGAAAGAGCAACTTGCTACATGGTCGTTGAGGAAGATCACTATGATAAAATTGCCCGAATGAATCCTTTAAGCTTCCTAGAAGTGAATCACATAACGGAGAAAGCTACTAAAGGCAACAATCATGAGAGATTGTCAACAAGGATGTCGACTTCATCTGGTAGGGGTGGTTTGTCAACCCTTAATTGTTGAGATCTGATAAGGCACTATCATTGCCTATAGGAGGGGCAAGAACTAAGACTTAAGGCACGGTTGGCTCATCGGGAAGGCTAAGGCGACGAGTACAGGTGTCTCATTAGACACATACTGATGGTTCAACAAAGCATGGGCTTTGGTGAGGCTAGTTATGACTCTGAACAGTTATGAGGTAACTCAGTTAGCTTGGACCATGTTAAAATCGATATTAGGAGGATGACCCAAACAACCAAGGGTTGCATAACCTGGTCGAAACAGTTGCAACAACTAACAAGAATTCAACCTCGTTTACCAAGTCATCGGCCCTAAATAACGAGTCATGACAATTACCTAGAAGTTAACATAGGTTGATGACCTATAAGACAGGGTTCACTATCTACAATTGGAGGTTCACTTCCCTGCAATTCTCTTCAAGTCTAACCATAGTCTCAAGAATCTGACCAGATCTCCCTTGATCAATAGGTTATCCCAAGTTTATTACTCGAAAATGACCCAAGATTATGCACGTTACTCATTGGATACCCTTGTGGGTAGATTGACTTGACAACCACCGCCGAAGACTTAGGTAAACAATAAAGAACACAAGGCAAATGAAAAGTAACACAAGGCAACACGAATGAAGACACAAGGAACTTGTATTCTCTGTATAATTGGGTTACAATGCTCACTCTTGGTTGTGTTCCCCAAACACAACGAGGTTCACTACATTTAAGCCTACAAGAATGACTGTACAAAGGTAGTTAAGATAATTACCCATTTGGAGCAGGTCTTCAACACGCCCTTGACCTATTGCCACGTACTAAAGTCCCATAGCCACATTCCTTGATGGTTCGCCAACCATCCTTGGTGCCTAAGTTGACTCAGTTGTGATGTCCAGCACATGTCCCATGTGTGAACCACGAAGTTAACTACTAGGAACTGTCCCTACACATCCTCCAACCTTGCCTTGATCGAATCTGGTGGCCCTAACAGCCACGAACCACCTTTGCACGTACTTTATACATGCCTTGTTAGTTAGAGTTGATTGTCTTACAACACCCAAAAATTGTTGCCCTGCACACCCAACACGTCTGAGTAACTACTTGCACACCCAGCACCTATCCAACACGCTCAGGTAACTGTTTACATGCACAGCAAGCCCAGGTAACTGCCTGCACGCCCAACAACTGTCCAGTACCCGACCTGTTCACCCAACACGTTCAAGTAATTTTCACCCGTAAATTGGGGTTGACTGTCTAATAACCGTCCTTACAACTGACTTGTATGCCTAGCACATCTACGTAATCGTCAATCGTCATCCATAAGTTGTGGTTGAGTGTCTAGCACTACCCCTTTAACCATCGCCCATAAATTAAGGCTGATCACCCAACGATCGCCCTTGTAGTTGACCTGCACACACCATGTCTAAATAACCATGACCCACAAGTTGGGGTTGATTGCCTATTAGTTGTCCAGTAGCTAACCCATTAGTTAGGGTTGAGCGCGTAGCAACCACCGGTAACCGTCCTACACTTCCCGCGTCCAAGTAACTGTCATGACCCATTAGTTGGGTTTGGGCACCTAGCAACCACTCGACAACTGTCTTGCAAGTCCCCACGTCCAACTAAATGTCATTACCTGTTAGTCAAGGTTGATGACTTGGTAATCGAGGTTGAATTCTAGTTAACTGCTGCAACTGTTTTGACAAGGTCGTGCCACCCTTGGTTGTCCAAGCCATCCTCCAAATGACTAGTTTTGACATGGTCCAAGTTAATCGAATCACCTCGTTACCATCCCAAGTCGCATCGAGCCTTGTCTAAGCTTGTGCGTTGTTGAACCATCAACATGTGTGCATCAAGACACTTGTACTTGTTGTCTTAGCCTTCTCAATGAGCTAACCGTGGCCCGAGTCTTGGTCCTTGCCCCCTCTCATAGGCAATGACCGTGCTTTATTAGATTTCAATGACAAAGAGGTGACAAAGCACCCTGACCAGATGAAGTCGACGTCCCATTGACAATCCCACATGACTGTTGTCTTCAGAACCTTTCTTAGTTATCTGCTCTGCTTCCACAACCTTAGAGGATTCATCTGGGTAATTTCATCAAGGTGTTCTTCCTCGGCAACAATAGCAATAAGTCACTCTTTCTTTGGACACTCTCGTGCCAAGTGACCATGGTATAAAAATTAGACGAATTTCGTCAAAATTAGCCGAATTAATTAGATAATTTGGACAATTGAAGCAAAGTTTACTTGTTATTAAAAAATTACAAAATTTCGTCGAAATCTTCAAAAAAATCAACGAAGTTCACTTAAAATCAAAGTTTTTTAAGATTTTTGCAAAAAAAAAATGTATAAAGCCATAAAAAAGAACATTTTTATAAAAGAATTTATGTAGTGCACAAAGACTCTTCTATATAATTATAAAGATTATGTAAAAAAAATCATTTTTTATAAATGAAGAAGATTTAAGGCGAGATACGTGTAACTGGCGAATGGCTATTCAAGAGAAAGAAGCATAAGCTATAGCCTGAAGAAGAGATAATAGAGAGAAGAGAGAGAAATGAAAAATAAACTAAAAGCCTAACAGAAGAACGATAAATGAAAATTAAGGTTTATATTAGAGTTTGACGATAAATTTCTTTTTGTTTTTTTTTTCCTTTTTTATAATAGTTTTAAGTTAACATGCGTGATGTGCATTAAGCATTATTAATGTTAACACACACACACACACATATATATATTCGGAACCATTACATGTACACTTTTATATGAATGTATTTATTATGTTTGTTTTCGACATTTTTAATAGAAATTGTGCATATTTTAACATTTATATAATATTTTTTTGAGTTTTTTTAAATTGGTAAATTTTTACAAAAATTCTATCGAATTTTTCGAATTAATTCTAAATTTCAAACGTCGAAGTTTGAGGCGAAGTCGAATTTTCGTTCCTTGCAAGTGACGTCCACTGCATATGAAACAACCAACCAATTGGGGTGTAACCCACCCGACCGACCCGACCCGACCAAACCCGAACACTTCGGGTCGGGTGTGAACAGAATATCGGGTCGGGTCGGGTTTACAGGTTGAAGGTTGGGTCAGACCCGACCCGACCCGACTTCATCACAAATAGCAAAACTTGTTTTGGCAATTCCAGTATCAACTGTTGCTTCAGAATCAGCTTTTAGTACAGGGGAGCGGATTCTTGATCCATACCGGTCATCATTGAGCCCAAAAACAGTGGAGGCCCTTATATGTGCACAAAATTGGATTCATGCTACACGAGTTCCAATAGATATTCGAGAGACATTTGATGAAATTAATGATCAAGGTATTATAAATTTTCTTTTTCTGAAAGTAAAGTATATCTTTTGTTTTTTAAACATTCTTTGTGACATTATGACTTATTTTTGATCTTTCTAGATCTTTTTGATGAAGAAGATGAAGAATCAATAGTCTATGACCCTTAGTTATTTGAATCAGGTTAGTGGTATTAGTTAT
>JAJIYU010007496.1:0-19145 GCA_030144865.1 Tinospora cordifolia | reverse complement strand
ATCCCAAGTATAGCCTTAAACTCCAAGAACTCTAGTACTCTAAGGTCTACCAGAGTTTTGAAGTCATCAAAACTCAACATGCAGCCCTCACAAATCAGATTGGGGTAGATGCGTTCCCCTGCTGTCGTGCTCAACATGAGCCATGTGGAGGCTCTAACAGGTCTAAGTCCCAATCTATCTACGACATGCCCAGAATCAATCGACACATAGATAGATGTATCATGTAGGAACATGTTACCTTTTACTAGAGCCTTCGTCGCCTCAGAATCTAGATAGGTGATGGCATGTGTTGTCTCTCGAGCAGCAGAGGTGGATACACTGGAAGCTAGAACAAGCATAGGGCACTGATATCGTTTGTGGCCTAGCTGACCACAATGGTAACATGTAATCGGTTGCCTCTACGCGGCCCTAGCCTCTACCTCCTGAATCTCTACCTCTACCTCTGCCTCAACCTCCCTGTTGAGTCGGTGGTTGTCCCACCGGCTGAAATGCCTGAATTGGGGTGGCTGTGAGTGTAACCGCAGTAGTCGGTTGAGTCTGTGCCCCTCTAGATTGTCCCTCTGAATACTTCCTCTTCTTATGAAATCTGCTTCCTCGGGAGACACTGTGATAACCTCCCTGTGTCTATAACTGTGGCTATGACCG
Source organism: Tinospora cordifolia (assembly GCA_030144865.1). Lineage (NCBI taxonomy): Eukaryota > Viridiplantae > Streptophyta > Magnoliopsida > Ranunculales > Menispermaceae > Tinospora > Tinospora cordifolia. Next base: position 18,500 of record JAJIYU010007496.1, on the reverse strand, counting down.
AGGTTGTGTCTACAAGGGGGCACTCTATACCATCTGGGTGATTGAATGTTGATCCCTATCATCTCCCTCAAACTGCAGTGCATGCTTCTATATAATCTCAAGATAGCCTAGCTATATGTTGATGTCACTACCTGATACTCGGCCTCAACCCACGATGGAAGAATCCTGCTCTCTCCCTCGGGTTGCCCACTAACTCAGGCGCATATGCCTCTAGTAGAAAAAATTTGTGGGTATACTCCCTAACTGACATGTCCCCCTACTATAAGGTTAGGAACTCCACCTTCTTATGCTCACGCTGTACTATAGGGACATAGGCACTCAAGAATAGCTTTCAAAAATGGGCCCATGTAGTAAGATGTCCCTCTATAGTCTGATTGGCCCTCCACCAAATCGCGGCTTCATCCTCAAGCATGTGCGTCGCGAATAGCACCTGATTCTCATCAGATAACTTCAACGTCTTAGCATTCTTCTCAATATTGAGAAGCCAGTTCTCCGTCGCATCCAAACTCAAACCCCCATGGAACTCCTTGGGCTTAAGGTCCAAGAACCTCTTCAGGAGGCGGTCATGAGTGGATTCATCACCCTATCTCATCGAGGCTACCTCTACTTGAATTGCATCCCTCACCTCCTCCCAGATCTTGAGTATAACTCCCAGATCTTGAGTATAACTGGCACAGGAGGTGTTGCCGGCTTAACCCTTTGTCTCTCGACCTCAATCCTTTCAAGCTTCTTACTCAGTAAGGCTACCTGGGCATGACCAGACTCATTAGACACCCTGATCAGAGCCTCTAGTCTCTGTATGGAATCCTGTCCGAGTTGAACCGGAGGCAGCGGTGGCGGTACTAGTTCTGGAGTCCTACGTGGTCTCCCACGTCGAGGAAGCATCATGGTCTGCACAAAACATTTAACATTTATTAACCCCAAAATGAGGAGACTGCGACTCCAGACATTAAGGCGATTATTTCTAGGGAATAACCTAACCCACAAGGTTCAAAGTATCATTCTTAAACCCACTAACACCTTATGGCAGTCTGATTTCCCTCGTGATATAGCCACTCTTACTCAGTTCCTCTTTCTGCCAGTTAGGAGCTAGAAAGTTTTGTCCATACTCTCGTTTTGCTACTCTAAGTCATTTCTAAGGGTCTTTTTCTTTTTTGTACTTCTGCGATTACTCTGAGGTTCCCCAAGCTTAATACCAACTGTTATTCTTCAATTGGAAAAACCTTAGTCTCTGATACCAACGCTGTCGGGACCCCTTCCTTAGGGCGAAAGACGAACCAACTGGCATAATGTCCCGAAAAACCTGCCCGCAAGCCAAGCTTGCCAAGACACTGTTAAGCCTCATCTTTTAGCACCACACCACACACTATCAGAGTAATCATAGGGAATGCAAAAGAAATTTAACACAAAGAACACTAATAAAACTTGATATTTATCAAAATGGGTCATTAAAACATGTGTAGCAACGAGAGTGACTAATTCATTATATACAAGCTTTCCTCACCCCTATACATAATTTCTAACCCTCAAACAAGAAAAGTACCAAGAGAACCTACCAAAACAACTAGAGAGAGCAGCTCTAGGTGATGACCATTCCCTTGCCCTTATCTACAGCTGAAGGACTTGAAAAGTTAGAGTAGTGAGCCTAATTGTCCACAGCGGCTCAGTGACTAATGCAAAATTCATAAATTAAAACAAGCATTCCACATATAGCACATGCCATGAATGCATGAACAATAGCATTATGCAAATGAATGTAATAGTGATTACAATTTAAATTTATCATGCAGTCATGCACCTTCCTTTAAAAACAGTTAAATGGAGAAAACATTCGCCTGGACTCTCACTAGCCTCCAATGCGACTAAAAATCCACTCGAGTGGGTTGCAGACAGTTAGGCATATCGTGCCGACTCAATTAAGGACTTATTGCCATTGCCATCAATCGTAACGACCCATTCAAGACTTATTACCATTGCCATATTGTGACAACCTGATTAGGACTTATTGTCATTGCCATCTCGTAGGCTCATAGAACCCCATCAACAGGCATTCTGTGCTAGGTGGTCACTATCGGGGTCATATGAGAAACCGACACAACTCGCCCTAACCTTGTACCTTCGGACCTCGAAATTTTGGTGCACTTTTCATTTAAAACCCATTTAAAGGATGCAATTTCACCACAATATGTAACATCATTTTTATGAATGCACAGAATAGAAAGCTTTAAAAAATAAGTTAGAAAACACTACTAACAGGGATGCTCCACTCTCGACGCTCCTCGCGCGACCGATCGCGTCCCGCTAGTACTTGGTCCTATAAAATTGATGTAACTTCTTAATATTGACATGAGACTTGGCTCAACTCTAACTCTACATTATTGGTCAATCAATGGATTGACCCGATCACGGATGGTCTACTTATGCTAGTTCAACTTACCTTAAGTTGCTAAGTCAATTTGATTGACCTTGGTCAACCCTAGTCAAACTTATTCCTTGCTAACCTAACCAGTCAACAGAGTCCCAAATGGTCAATTTTGGTCCTCATTGAGTCAATTGGGCCAAATTGGGTCAAAATTCCCAATTCCCATTACTTAGGCTCAACTTTAGTTTGTGGTTCTATCTGCGCAACTATTTTCGTGATTTTTATATAAGTAATCTGTTCATCCGATTTGTGCCAAACTTTGCAGATCTGTTTTAGACTCCCTAGATCTTTTCCAGAATTTTGAAGCACAATTTTTGGACATCATTTACTAGGGTTTCTAGGTATAATAATAGGGACTACAAAAATCTCGTATACCTTGTGATAGGCAGTGACTGTTTTCCTAAATTGACCCACTTATTCATATCAGAATGCTCCGAAATTTGGTAGGCATATTTTAGACATATTTATGGATCTCTACACCGAATTTTAGATCAATCTACTAAGGTTTGGTCAGATAATTTCATCTCAGAATTTTCAGCCAGATTACAAGAAATTTTTGAGTTCATGATTTCTACTATTTTTCAAGCATTCATTCCCCTATTAAACCACAATTCCATCAGTCACTTCTTGTGCCTAATTGCAATATGTAGGTCATAAAACATTCATTAATTAAGAATAATTTGAATTAATAACATGTACTACTAAAATCATGCATATCATTCCATCAATTTCTCTGTTGCATTCTAAAAGAACACAAGAAATTATTTTAAGTCCTAGTACTCTAACAAGCATGACATATTTGTAAGTGTAGCAAATCATATTCACAAAGGCTCAAGGTCAGATCTTTATACCTTTCTGTAACCTCTACTATGAGGTCTAAAACGCCTCTAGTTTCAGTCGGAATGGGTACCTTTAGGTATTCCAAATATAGCTCCAAATTTGGTCTCAAACTGGTTTTTGTCGGCATTGTTGCAATAGTAAAACCACACAGTCAACACCAGTGACTTATAACATGCATTAAATGTTCTAATATCCGATTTCTACCACTTGGACACTTAAATACACATAATTAGAGGTAAAATGAAGGGTTTTACCTTAGGTCCAAACCTGGAATGGTTTAGGTGTGAGCCTTCCCAAGGTTGCTCCAACTGTTTCTGTTACACAGTTGCAACAATGAGTAAGTAACCAACTTTAATGGTTCAAAAATCATGTGCACAGCCCTATTTTTTGTTCTCTAACAATTGGGGATTAAAGTAAAAATCGAAATGAAGAGGATGGACAATTTTACCTCCAAAATGGACTGAAAATGAGCAAGGATTCGAAGCTTTAAAGATGGCCTTACACAGACTTTTCTAGTTTTCTGGGTTTGAACCCTTGGTTTTTTGGGTATGAGCTTCAAAACAAGCTATGATTCATAGGATTTGATTAAGAAATGAGGGAGATTTGAGCTTGTGAAGAAGGCTACAGCTACTGAAATTTTCTAGACTTGTGCTAAAAGAAGGGATTTTGTTGCATGGAAGGTGCTTGCATGGCAAGATGGGGGTGACATGTGGCCATTCAGGTGGCTCTCAAGCTCCCATGTTGAATGCCTCGTTGCCATCATTCATTGGGCACAATTGAGGCTGTGAGTCGATGGCAAAACCATAGACACAATACCATGGGTTTCCATGGTTTAGTAGCTGAAAAATCCAGAAAATACTGCAAAAACCCCGATGAAATTCATTGGAAATTTGCAAAAACGACAAAGGATAAGGGGCTGGGTTATTTCAGGCATGTGGGTCGGCCAGGGCGTGGGTAGGCCCATGATTGGGCTCCAGGTTGCGCAGGCCAACGGCCCGCATGGTCGTTTTGGCGTGGGTCGAGCTCAAGGCCCAACCTGTTTCTGGCTCACACAGGCCATTTGACCCGTGCGTCAAATATTTTTGTTTTTCTCCCTTTTTTTCCATTTCTTTTCTTATATATATATATACCGAAATTTGCATTTTTTTTTAAATCACTAATTCATTTTTCTCATCTAAATTCTTCAATTGTACATCATTTCATCATTTATTCAATTATTTTTCGCAAAAATTGAATAATTTCTCTAAAATCAGATTTTTCTCCTAAAAATCCTATTTATCCCTCTAAAAATTCCATAATTATTTTAAAAATTCAATAATCAATCTTAAAAATCATTTCCTCAAGAAAACACATTTTCCTTATAGTTTCATGCGTTGTTTCCCTCAAAATTCTAATTTTCTTCAATAAGTAATTCAAAATTGGAAAAAATTAGGGAATATTTTGTACATTTTCATTAAAAATCGTGAAAATACATAGAATACACATATGTCGAATCCATCAATCCAATGCCTAAAACATGGGTCATCACAGTTATATAGCATTATGAATTACTTTACGTGAAAAAAGATATGTGTAACATATGAAATAATTAATTTTTCTTATTTAATGTATATTACAACAAATTTGTAAAGAAGTTCCTTAGTGTATACCAAAAGTGAAACACTTTTTAATAGTGTAAGCTTTTGGTATTTGGCTCAATATTGGGAGACACGACCGACAACTAGGAAAACATCGACAGTCAATCTAGTCTATAGTAATAAATTAATTTATTTACTTAACCTTTTATTCTACTTATTGTTGTTGCATTATTGCGTGCAACATGCATTGTATATTGCATTGAGATAAGACTGATATTTTGATGTGCTATCCTGGCCTCAAGATGAGAAGTTCCCAAGTGCGGACATTGGATCATGACAGTCATGAGATATGAGTAAAATCTTCAGATGTGTCGACTTGGCCTCAAGATGAGAGGTTTCAAGGTGTAAACATTGGATCACGATTGTCCTAAGATACAAGTATGGATCTTTAGATATGCTGACCAAGCTTCAGGATGAAAGGATCCTAGGTACAAACATTGGACTATGATAGCTTTGAGATAGAACCTATCAACAGATCTTTGGATGTGCTAACCTGGCCTAATAATGAGAGGTTCCGAGGTGCAGACATTGGATCATGATAGTATGAGATAGAGTGGTACGATGTACATTCTATGGATATATTTAAAGTGGTGCATGGCACACTTTTGTACCACCTAGTCGATGGGCCACGATCATCTATCTAAGATAGTATGGACTAGTTGGTGGGCCACGATCATCGATTGATATTGTAGTATGGCTTGGACGATGGTCACACCCGTCCAGAATGGCAATATGACCAAAGGATCCTTAAAATGGAAAAAGAGTGTTGAGTTTAGATACTAGACCCTTGAAATATGACATACTTTATGGCATATTAGGTTGTTGCATTTTTATATGTTGATGATTGTGCGGGCTATTCGTTGCTACATTTTTATATGAATGATTATAATGTTGCATGTTGTATTGCATGTAGAATGGTAGCTTTATGTAGATATATTTTTTGCTACTCACTGGTCTCACTTGGATATCGAGGTTACTACTCTTAACATTTCAGGTTCATCCGGTGTGGATAAGGAGAAAGGTGTACTGATTGCATGATCTTTTCTAGCCTATCCCTGGTAGGTTGTTTTGTTATTTTCCTCTTTTGGTATTTTAAATCATTACGTACAAGTTTTGAAAAATGCAAAGTAAAACTAGAATTTAGTAATGTAATTAATGTTAAAGTCTTCTACTGTCATTACATTATTTGACTTATCTTATTATTGTTGCACTCTAAATATTATAAATGTTTTTATGGCAAGGCTTAACAATAGTCAAAAAGTTTGACTAAGGAGTACACTTGTTTACCTATTGTGTCGGTCAGGCCGCTCATATGAAGTTTCGGAAGGGGTCCTAACAATGTTCATTTTAGAGCCCGCAAATTTTTTTCAAAGTTGGAATTAAGCAAAAATATGAGTCCAAAAGTTCTATTTTTCAAAACTTATTTTCAAAAATATATTGTTCAGTAGTGGTAAAATAAGTTTTGGGGTGGTATGTTTGCAAGTCTGACATTGAGAAATGGTTGTATGTGAATTGTAGACTAAGAGGCCACCTAGACGCAGTAGACCATAGCAAATACCGCAAGATCCTGCTCCTCCTCAGGATCCTATACTAAAACCTATACCACCACCACCATTTGTTGAGCCTGATGTATACCGACGACTCAAAGATCTTATTTGGGCCCAAGGGGAGTTGACCCAATCCTCTAGTGTTGCACTACATCAGAAGATAGATGGGGTTATGGCTAATATGTAGCTGCCAGCATCTCTTGCAGCTCTTGCACCACCTGTAATCGAGCCATTTGATGGGGATGATGATGATGAGTTTGAAGAGGAGATTGAGGCTCCCTGTAGACATTGCAAAGAGAGATAGAAAAGAGAAATTTCACATGAGAGGCTATTAAAGAAGTTTGTGAACCTGAATCCCCAGTCATATTGGAGTGGTGTTAATCTAGAGCAAGTAGAAGACTAGCTATTGAATGTTGAGAAGATAGCACGATCAATGAAGCTATCTAAAGAGAACCAGGTGTTGTTTCTGCACATGCATTACAAGGTGATACTGCTAGATGGTGGTTTTAGTCTTGGCTACTGAGTGCCCAATTGAGACTTGGGCAAGGTTTAAAAAGTTATGTTTGGAGGGTTTTGTTCCTACTTCTACCAGAGAGTGGAAGAAGATGGATTTCTTGGCCTTGCGACAAGGCAATATGATAGTTCAAGATTATACTTACAGATTCATTCATCTAGAATCTTATGTTCCATGGTTTGTGACTAATGAAGCATAATAGGTTGGATTCTATCAACGAGGGTTGAATAGTGATATTCAATGGGCAATACATGATTCCAGATGAAGTTGCTGAAGCACTGAGCTCTGAGATATGAGGCAAATAGTAAGAATGAGTGGGTGCATGTGTAGATTGTCCCAAGCAATACCATGCAAACTTCAGCACAAACTCCCAGTAACTAAGGTGTAATACCTTGAAAAGTTTGTACATAATAAAATGAAATAATTGAATTATAAGGATAACTGAGACCAATTTATTTCAAGGATCAATTAACCAGTTTAATTGCTCAAAAACCTCTCAAGGGAGTGAAAATTGAGAAATAGAAATGAAATGAAGTAAATTAAGGGTTCATTTGCGTAATATGCTTTATTGGAATCCAAATTAAGAACGAAAATGGAGAGAACCTTAGCAAAATAGAAGTTATAAATTTTTATTGAATTTATGTGAACCCAAAAATTTGTGCTAAGGGCCAAAAATCCTAACCAAACATAAGATATGAATTTTCATTAAATTCATGTGGACCCAAAAATGGGTGAACACCCCTAAGTATGTGCAAGTCACATGGGTGATGATACTAGCATGACATGATCATGCACACCCATGACCATGCACACTAAAACGTCCCATGAACATCACACACTTTGTGCACACATATGGCAAACCCTCGCCGTTATGTACACTAAACCACATGTGGAAATTAAATTAGAAAGGGTTCCATGTGTGCTCAAAAGAACTAAAATAGAAATTGAAAAATCAAATCATGTGTGCACCCAACTATGATAATGTACACCCTGGGCCCAAGGATGTCTCATGCTCACATAACCCTAACCCTATCCATTTTTGAATCAAACCTAAATTCAAAGTGGATCATGAGCAAACCTAGATGCCACCCTTGTTAAAATAGCAAGTTTCAATGAGGAAACATACCAAAATGAAGAAGATTTTATGAGTTATGGGGCTGGTTTTGTGCATACCAAGGAAGAGAGCCAAGAATTGAAGGTTTCCTCTTATACTCTCTGTGGCACCAAAAATAGAGTATGCTTATTGTCTAATTTGACCTTACTTGATGAGCACACCACATAAGGACCTAGAATAGAAATTTTAGACCATGATCTTGTGTCCACAATGTTTGATATTGTACACACCAGCCATACTTGCTTCCATAACGTCCAAAGAGTGGAAATGGGAAAAGTTGCCTATTCCCTCAACTTGATGCCCAAACCAAAAGACCAACTAGGGAAGTTTCTACGATCATAAATCTAATCTAATAAGGATGTCCAAATTGATTTAGCAAATATTCTAAATGTAATAATCCCACATTGGCTGGGCCTTAGAGTTGAGACTAAGCTATGAGTGCATACATGAGTGGTCACTAGTACCGAAGCGTTTTGGGAGATGGTTGGTTAGTGTCTCTCTAGGAACAAAACCCCCACATTGGGCATAGCTAAGTGGTGACAATATCGTCACGTAGTGGGACTCGATGTGTTACAAAATGGTATTAGAGCCACTCTAGGTATGACGGAGGTGTGAGTCCTGAGGGTAAGACTACTCTCAAAGTTGAGACTGGGCTATGAGTGCATACATGAATGGTCACTAGTGCCGACGCATTTTGGGAGATGGTTGGTTACTGTCTCTCTAGGAACAAAAACCCCACGTTGGTGTCACTAAGTGGGGACAATATCGTCACATAGTGGCAACGAAAGTGCTATCAGAGCCTAGGCATTAGCTGATGGGCCAAATTAGAAAGTTTCCTCTGATACCAAAGGTGGTATCAGAGCCTAGGCTTTAGGTGTCATGGGCTAGAATTAGAAAGTCAATCATTAGTTGATTGACAAGAATTAGAAACCCTAATTGAGTATTAGCCAAATTGAAATTTTGATTGCCCTACCTTTTATTTTGAAATTAAACAATGTTTTTAGAAAGTGTTTTCAAAAAGGAAATAAATATTTTGAAATGTTTTGTTTGGATAAAAAGACTACAAGTTGAGCTAATAGTGGGTAAGTCTTGTCCCGAGTAAAGTTAAACATTGAAAGGGAGGTGGGTTATCCTGCCCTAGAAAGCACAGTTGCTAAGTAGACTTTAGTCTCACCGTCTAATCTGGAGGTTGTCCCACCAACTTTTACAAATAGTCTAAGTTGAAAAACACCTTTACTTTCTATAAAAGGAAATTAGAAGGTTGGAAAATAAGGGCAAGAAATTTGAAGATGCCAAAGGTGGTATCCTGACTAGATAGAGGTAATGTGTAACACCCCAAGCCCCATATCTTTTAAGCAGTGTACATTTGCCACCGTTCTCTTGACAGTAGACTTAACAAAACGATGGGTCGGGCCGGTGCTACATTACAAGTAACACACACTTGTTCTTTTCTTTTCAATATCTCGTGCCTTTGTATAAAATTGAAGAATACAATTTTCAATAAAATCAAGGCAAATTAAAAGAGATAAATAATTCAAACTATTTTATTCATAATAGAAATTGAAAGTACTAAACTCTTCAAAAAGAGCTAATAGTTACAGCGAAAGATGTAATCACCCTAGGTCTTATAATGTGTCCACGTCAACATGAATTTTTGAAAATTTAAAATAAATATAAAAATGATTGGAAACTTGTTTTTAATGATCATTATATGATATTTAATCAAGATAAAATTTATTAGAACATTCAGATAGTTAGAAACGTGCGAAAAAAAGTGTTAAAAAATAGGAAACCATACTATCGACCATGGTCCGTCTAATGCCGATCACGGTCCGTGATGTGAAAAACCCATGAAAAGTGAAAAACAAACTGTGGACCGCGGTCATTATGGGAAAACTGCGATCATCAGTGAAAAAATGCAAAAACGAGAAACTAGGTCACATTAGTGACCGCGGTCCGTAAAGTGTCGACCGCGGTCCATAAAGGGGTGACCGAGGTCCATAAAGTGAAGATCGAGGTCCATGAATAGAAACTTGTCCGATGACCGAGGTCCGTCTGACGCCGACCGCGGTCCGTGTGCGAGCTATATATATGTTTCAAGCACAGATTTTCTCATTTTGCACTAAAACGATCCAAGATTTGGAGAGGAGGGACAGGGGCGATTCAAGAGTGAGTTTTCTGATTTTCCTTGAGTTTCCTTTAAGATTTAATCTCATAAATGAGTAGTTATCAATAGCTAGTGAATCAAAGTGATGAAGATCCATTTATGAACCTTGTGTTGAGGATTTAATGGCTAAAAAATAAAGCCAAATTTGATGAATTGTCGTTCTTTTCCTTAAATGTGTGTTTGGACACCAAAATGGATGATTTATCATGGTTATTTGGTTGTGGAAATGAAGGAGTTGATTTCATTGAAAGGGAATCCCTTTTTTAAGGCTTGATCAAGGGGTTTTGATGAATAAACAATGTGAACAACAATTCTTTAGTTGGTTTATGTGTTTAAATGATAGTTGGGTGTCCAATACACTAGATTTAAGTGTTAAATTGGATTAGGAATCACAAGTATGGTGTATACATGTGAAATCCCATTATTTAGTGAGAAATTGTGTGTAGACCGTGGTCCACACCGTACTGAGCACAGTTAATGGACTTGGATGTCATTTTCGAGTGTTTTGGGTATACTCTAAAGCATTGAGTGATAAAAGACCCTTAGGGTCGGGTTAGACGTGTATTAAAGGCCCAAATTGACGTATCACTACTGTCTAATGATACAGATTGACGGTATTGGATTGTTGTGCGAGGAGTGACGATCCAGTAGTATTTCGGCGTATACAGGTGGGGTTGATTATCTCTTCCTCGCTCTTTAGTATTATGCGGACGTAGGATACGGAATGTGATCTATGTTTAAATTCCTGTACTTAGTATCATGCTAGGGATGTATGCTTTAGATGGATTGATTTACATGATATCCTAATGTCACTCTCTTTCTAGTACTAGGATACTATGATCAGCTTGGTGTTTATTTGTTGTATTTGCTTAGATTAGCATTTGGAATAAGCATGTCTGTATGTTGTGTGGAATGAAAACTATGATTGTGAAACTAAAGAGCATTAAAGGTTTATTAAGAACTCCACGTACTGGGGCGATGGATGGGCACTGGTGGCACATCGCATTGAGGTTTTCCGGATGTCCCAAGATGTCATCGTGGGTATCCCCAACTAGGCCAAACTGCGAGCGATCGTATGAGACCCTCGAATTTGGAAATTCATGAGAATTTTTCCCTTGGTTTCAGTATCTTCTTGAGTCGTGGTCTCAGAGGTAGATTTCTGTGTGATAAAGATGTCATGCCTGATTGTGTTCAGGACCACAATTGGGATACCGAGGGTGATTCACTCTTTCGGTTAATTCCTAATATCAGATGGTAAATTCCTGATATTAGAGCGCAACGGATAAACTGACTAAGTGTTTGAAACGCCCCTAATGATTTGAAACTATTTGCATGTTTCGTATGCTCGTTTGTATAGTGTTATTAATGTGTAGGGGAGATCCACTAGGCTTTCGAGCTCACCCCATTTTTATTTTACAGCTACTCATAAGCCTAGCGCTCAGTGAGGATGCAGACCAGAGACTGGAGGACTTGTAGAAAGAGAGAGTGATATTTTGTTAAACTATCTTTCTGTTTTGTATAGTTTTTACGATGCATGTTTGAACTCGGGCCAGAGGGCCATGTATCATATTTTCGTATATGTATATACAAGACTATTTTACCATCTTAAACACGGTTTTTATCTTGATTGATAAACTGATGATTTTAGATATGGTATTGCTAAACAGTGTTCGATGATTTAGAAAGATTTGATCCGAAAAGTTCTTCCGCTACTATAAATATGATTGATAAAGTGCTTCCGCTATCTTGATTTCTAGTATAAATATGATTTTGAACATCCGGTGAATTTGAATTTGAATTTGATTTGAAACTAATTGCTTAGTGAAGCATGATTAAAATGATTATTTAAAATTAAAGAAATGATTTAAACCTCGTGTATAGAGGTAGAACGATAGATGATGATAATTGTCGCATGCCCGGGGCCTCGGCGGACCACGCGCCCAGCTTGGAGCCGCGCGACACTCAACGACGGGGCCTCAGATTGACAGATACGACGTCCGGTCCGGGGGTCGGGGTGTGACAAAAGACTTCAAAATACTTTTCAGTAGAAAAACATAAAAACTTTGGACAACATGCCCTTAAAAATTCAAAAAAAAATATAATACTGTAGAAACTTTCTAAGGACTATCTATATTCAACTGCTCCATGGATTTCATGTTCCTAAAAAATAAGAAAGGAAGGAGTAAGCACAAAGCTAGTGGATCCTTTTCAAACAAACATCTTTCATATTCAAACTCATAACACAATCATAATTCAACAATTGCAATCATTAGGCATTTCAAACAACAATTTGTTCAAGTCGAGTCTCAGACCAAAAGGGCCTTTAATCCCTTGATGTTCTTAACTAAGTAAATAGGGTCCACTCAACATCAACCCGTTAGTGGAACGTGTCGGCATCAACCTATTACACATGGTGACCCACCAGTGGTACACGACCCTCAAGTACTTAGGTCTAAAAACCATATGACCTAACTCATATGAAAAGAACATCCATAGTGTCGCCTTAACCACTATGATGGTACATGGTTATTATCTCCATCGTCTTAGATTAATTCTCATATCATGATCTCATAAAATAAACTTTAGAATATGAAATCAAACTAAAATTCAGAATGTACACCGTCAATTCATGAATCACTCATAAAACATGCATCATACTTTAATTTAAAAGCCTAAGCATGACACTAACATGGCATGGATGATATGATTGCTCAAACATGAATCAAAACTAAAATATTGAAATAACATGTAAAATTCTAAAATTGAAGGTGAAAATCCTTAAGTCAGTGAAAAACATACAAACAATGAGCATGCCATGAATTCAAATAAGAACAGAAGGGTGTTCTAGAAATCACTTCCACCTTGGGACGCTTTCTTCCGGAATTTTGGCAGCAATTCCCCCCATGTACTAGTGCCAATGAAGATCACCCAACTTATTTTCCCAATTCGAGAGAACTTCTCACACACACGAGAAGGAAAGATGGGAAAAGGTGCCAAGAAGAAGGCTTAGAGAAAACAAGAGAAAAATTCAACTATTATTTTTTTGGAATGAATGAAATTGAGAGCCTTGGGGGGTTTATATAGGTTTTTCAAGGGAGAAAATTAGAAAGTTTTGTGTTCTTCTTGGAATATAACACTCTAATTCTCCTTAATTTTGTACTTTCTAATTTTTGGAGCAAAATGAGTATTTTTCAAATTTTTTCGAATTTTAGAAATAATTTTTGAATTTAGAAACCTATTTTTTAGAATGTTTTTCGTTATTTTTTTCGATAATTTTCGTATTATAAATTTTGGATTTGATATGGTTCCTAGGATTTTCTTCGAGATACGCATACAGGTTTGATCTGGGCCGTTGGATTGATCTCAGATCAATCAATAGAAATCGAAGTCTCGATCTCAGCCGTTGGATTTTGTCGAGCGCATCAACAGTTTGCGATTTAATCAATGCGGCTTTGATTTGAACCGACTGATGATCCTCGAGCGTAGCACTGTTCGCGATCTCTCAATGCGGCTTCGATCTCGACCGTCGAATAATCCTCGATCACAATGTGCGAATCTAATTTCGTGATCAACGAATTTCGTTCTGGCTGCACAATCATCCTTGAGTTTTGTACGCGAATCTCTGGTCGTTGGATTTTGATGATCCAGTGCACCCGGGCATTCATTTTGGTTTTAATCCCATTCGTTGGATTTTGGCAAATCGTTTTTGAACCATAGGTTGTATTTTAAGTTTATTTTTTTATTTTTCAGCCAAATTTCTTGCTTTCTTTTTGGATTTTTGCCAAATCTCAATCCCAATTGACTTTTAAATCCTGTTTTCATTAAAAATTGCACATATCCTTATATTTTTGGCTATGATATCCAATAATATATATTATATTCATATATTTTCTTCTAAAAATCCACTAAATTAATTTTTATTCCATATTTGGGTCAACTATGACCTGCCAAAATTCTCATTCATCAATTTCGTATAATTTTTTTTAGTAAAAATTCAAATTTCATATGAACTTTTCGAGATGTTACATTATAGTCAAACAGATCAAACCGTAGGTCCAGATAATAGACCTTAGATAGAAACAAGTGTAGCCATGAGTGCCACAATGGATCAAAAGCATAAATCTCAATGACATGACTAGAAGCAAACATTGTGTGAAAATAAAAAATTGTTTGATCAAGACAGAAGGTCGGGAAGCTTCTATGTCTTTCGATTTCCATATAGTATGGGATGCATAGGAATTACAATAGAAGCCTAGACTCAGAGAATGATGGGCCATGTATGGTGAATGATCAGTAGCTATGGAAGAACGAGTTTTTCTATGCTCACTAGGATGGGGCAATTGAGTATAGTGGGTTCGGGAGCCATAGTTATCCAACAGTTTGCGAAATTGTTTGGGTGTGGCCCTATTCTGGGTGAGAGCATATGTAATACCCCAGAATTTTGTCAAATAATTTAAAATAAATAAAAATAGATTAAGTAAATTAATTTCAAAGACTTTAAGAAATTTTGGGGTACAAATTGTGGGTTGGCACATGAAAAATAAAATATATTGGAGATATGATATAAATTAGGCAAATAAGACCTTAATTTGATAATTAGATGAAAATTTTAATTTAGTAGAATTAATTATAAAATTTAAAGAGTTGCTTAAGAAATAAATAGAAATAAAGTATAGATACACATATAGGTTAATATGTGTATGAATTAGGTGTGTGTTAACGTAATAAATGTTAATACTACATTTTATAGGAATATGTACATAGAAAAATTTATATAATTAAATGAAAATGTAGTATACGTGCAATAAATCAAACATTATGTAAATATTAATTTATAATTATATAAATTATTATCTGAAAATGAAATATGAAATAAATAAAAATATATGGAAATGAAAATGTAGATTATTGAATTATTGGCATTAAATATATTGAAGAAATAGAAAAATGTCTAATAAATACAATACTAAAAAATTAGAAAGGGAAAAATATTAGCAAATCATCAAAATAGAAGGGAATATACAAGAAAACCAAGTTTTTATTAATTAGGAAGTGTCTAATTGGCAAAATTCGAATAATAACATTATTAGAAAGCAATTTGGTAATTAGAAACTACATCTAACGGTCCAAAATGAATCTGTAAAATCCAACGAATGAGATTGAAGTCTAAAACGATGCCCAGGAGCACCGAATCAGCATGATCCAACGGCCATGATCGATCCATCAGATCCAATGGCTCAGAAAACAAGCAAAATTGGAAATCGCAAAAATACAGAACTCAAGGACAATCTGATGGCCCAGAATTGAGACATCTCCGATCGATCGCGAACCAACGTTTTACACGAGGATCATCAGACGGTCGGGATTGAATGCGCAAAACGTTAATTGCGAAATCGGACCACACATGGTGGTCGACGAAGATCGGACGAGCCAAATCAAAAGCGCAGTCGGAGATTGCGAACACACAACTATCGAGGATCATCCGACGGCCCAGACGAGATTCGTTGATCGCAATCAAGATCTGCGCGCAACATCCGATGATCATCCAACGGTCCAGAAAGTCGCGTTCCGTCGATCGTGAACTAAGTGATGCGCTCGAGGATGATTCGAGTGTTGAGATTTGATGTGCTGATAAATTCGTGATTTGCGTGCAAAACTCGAGGAAAATCTAACGACTCTAATGCAACCCGCTAGATTGAAGATCGGATACGTCAATCGAGAACGATCTGACGGTCAGGATTGTTTGCTCTGAAAATAATAACTAAAAATCAAAATTAAATCAATAAAAATACTTCAAAAATTCGAAAATTGGTTTCTAAAATCTCAAAAATTTTCAAAAAAATCACTTGCTAATCTCTTGTGCTTGGGGGGCATGAAATTTTGAAGGATTGGCAAGTTTCATACAATGAGAGCACCACAAACTTGCCATTCTATACACTTTTGAAACCTATATAAACCCCCCATGCTCACACTTCAACTCATCCCAAGAAACAAGAGTTGAATTGTCATCTTGTTCTCTAAGCCCTCTTTTTGGCTCCCTTTCTCACTTTATTTTCCCTCTTATGTGTGGGAAGTTCATTGGTTTGGGAATTGGTTTTGGGTGATTCTCTTGGCGTTTGAGCTTTGGCAAACATTGCTTCAACTTTGGGGAAAAAGCAAGGTGGAAGTGATTTCTTTTACACCCCTTTTTCATCTTCAAAGTTCTAGCATGTTCATTGGTTGTTTGATTTTTGAAATCATGAATAATTTAAGTTTAAGCATGCTAAAATATTTTTCAGTTTTAGATTTGATTCATATTTGAATTTATGCATGCATATTAATCATGTCATGCCTAATATCACGTTTAGGTTTTATTTCAATATGTGATGCATGATTTTGAGTGTTCCATGATTGAATTTTCAGTTTGATTATATGCTAAATTTATTTATTTTTGTCTCATGTTCTGAAACTTATTTTATGATTCTAGAATATGTGACTTAACGAAGATGATGGTGATAATAACCACGTACCATCATAGCACACATGTGGGTTGCTATGGATGTTCTTTTCATATGATTAGTTAATATGGTTTTAAGACCAAAGTACTTGGTTGGTGGGTAATGTCCCTTGTAGTCCAAAAGTCCAATGAAATTGGCTAAGAAAATTCATATTTCACTCTAAGGAGGTACTTTGTTAAGAACATCAAGGGCTTCAAAAACCCTTTTGGTCTAAAATCTCAACTTTAAACAAATGGATGTTTGAAACGCCTAATGTATGCAAGTGTTCAAATTATGGATGTGCTATTGTTTTGAGTTTGAAAAATGGTTGTTTGATAAAGATCCACTGAGCTATGTGCTCACCCCTTCTTCTCTTATTTTTCAGGGAATTAAATTATAAAGACATGGAAATTGAATATTTTATTTAGCAAGTTTCTATTTTCCTTTTTATGTAAGGGCTTGTTGCCCAATTTTGATTAAGACTTTCGCTGAAAGTTAGTATTTCTATTTTGAGATTATTGATTAACGATGTATTAGTTTACATTACAAAGTTATGTACTTTCTTTTATTAATAAAGAAGTTAAATTTTTCTTTACCTTTAATTGCTTTGATTTTATTAAATGTAAATTTGTACCATTGAATTTATTCTAAGGCATGTGGTATTGAAAAATAGAAAGTCAAGTATGTGTCGCTTGTAAAGTAACATGACCCAACCCACCAATTGGTTAAGTCCACTGTCGAATAATGGTGGTTGTCCAAAACTCAAGGAATGTGGGGGTTGGGGTGTTACGACATAAGTGAAAGGGGTAGAGTGGGATGGGGCACTTCAACCTAAAAGCTTAGGTGGAAGCTTGGAACTTTGTTGTGCTAGCTTGACTGTATGATTATTTGAATTTGAAGAATATGTTGTAATGTTTACTTATTTTGAAACCAAATCATGTACCCATGCATGAAAAGAACCAAGAAGAAAAACCTTTAAGCCACTAAATGAATCGAGAACCTAGACTCATCATAGTACGAATGTCTGCCGAATGTTGACCGTGGGCCCGAATTGTTACACTAAACCTCTCTTGTATATACACACATAAAGGAAACAAAGAAAGATTCAAAGATTATGCTCACACATGATTAGGAAACCCTAGTGGGCCCACTTGCCCAAACCATGCAAACCGTCCCCTCTTGTCTATGGAAAGATTCCCCTTTTGAGCTGCCAAACCATCCCCTAGGTGCTCATGAAACCCTATATAAACCCCTCTAATGCTCTCATTCTTCTTTGTTTTAAATCAAAAGCATACTAATCCCTCTTAACTTTCTCTAGCCCTCTTCTTGGCAACCCTTACGTTTTGAGTGATCTTGAACTATTATTGAGTGCTTCACTGTTTGATTGAGCGTTTTGAGTACTCTTGGAATGTTAGATGTTGTAAAGAAGGGAAAACTCTGTCAGAATTTCAATGATCTTCAAATTAAGGTGGAAGTAACTTTTAAAACCCCCATTTTACTTGTTTAGCTTAATACCATGGCCATGTATGTTTGATTTTAGTTTAGTATGCACATGTAACACCCCAACCCTCGTATAACTAAGCATTGGACGCATCCACCATTTTTCTTGACAGTGGACTAAACCAAACGGCGGGCTGGGCCGGTGTTACATTATAAGTGACACACACTTGACTTTCTATTTCAGTCATTTCATGCCTTGATCGTATTTAACCGCACATAACTTAAAATTAAGAATTTACTAAGGCAATAGTATAAGAAATAACTGAAATTCATAAACTCAATT